>PVJI01008323.1:0-71775 GCA_004026765.1 Micronycteris hirsuta | reverse complement strand
GTCTAACGAACAAATCTCTTGTCTTTGCACGTTTCACAACTCGTAGACAAGTTAATAACGCAAAGGATGGTCTGGTTAAAAGAACAATTGCTTCCAAAAACTGCCTGGCCTCCCATGCTGCCTTTCATTCCTTTCTCCTCTTGGGCTCAGCCCCCTTTCTTAGAGTTGCCTAGCTAAAATGAAGGCTCTAATCCCAAAGATCAGTTCAATATTCTTAGACCTCTGATTCATTTGAACAAGGAGATATTAGCTGGCAACCCCAAAGTATCTTTCTCCTTGTGCCCCGCCCCCTCTGCTTTGTTTGTGCTTTTATTTCTGGTAACATAGTGTTTTTGAATTTAAAAAGTTGCTGACATTTCAATTCTCCCAATTGCAAGAATATGGAAGGATTGGGTGGGGAGAAAAAAAAGGCTTCACAGGAAAGTCAACCATAATGACACCACAGGGCACAGATACCCAAGAGAAGAGGTTGGGGGTTGGGGAATGAGAGGGAGAAATTGGAATAGATGAAGGAGTAGGCCTGTCTCACAACATGTGAAGGTCCAAATTCTTATCACAGACTAATTTTAAGTTGGGACTTCTGAATATTTGGGATACTAATGAAAGAGATTGGGCAACAATGGATTAAATACATCAAGGTTAACTTTCCTCCATAAAAGAATACTAGAGACAGGCTTTCCTCTGTTGAGCAAGCTCATTTCATCATCGTGCTCCTCCACATGTGGCTTGCATCCTCAAAGTCACCTCATGGTTCAAAATGGCAGCTGGAGTCCCAGCCATCACATCCATATTCTAGTAAGCATGACTGAGGAAGGAGAAGTGGTGAAAAGGCAAAAGGGCACCTCTTCCTGTGGAATTAGCTTCCTTTACACAGCCTTCCTGGAAGCCCCACCTAATATTTTACTAGAACTTAAAAACACAGTCTTACCTAATTACAAGGAAGGCTGGAAAATGGAGTCTTTTAACTGGGCACATTGACACCCCAAATGAAATGGGTGTTCTGTTGCCGAAATAGAGATGGAGAATGGATTTGAGTGGGAACTAGCAGTCTTACTGAGAAGCCAAACCCAAACACTTACTGATACTTTCATAGGGAAGGAAAGAGTAATGAGAAAAATACAGGGGAGAGGAAAGAAAAGAAGAAGCATTAAAAAAATCCAGGAATAGCTGCAATGTGAAATTTAGCTGAAACTTCCTTTGGAAAGGCACTATACCAGCAAATAATACTCTCTCTACATATGAAAGTAATGTAAGACCCGTGATCATGACTCAATCCCAGGTACCTGGAACCATTCTCGGCACATAGTCTGTGCTCATAGCACTAGGGCTCAACAAATACGTTTTAATTGAGATATTTTTGAACAATCTACAATATTAAATAAAAAAGTAAGTCTAAAGCATACTGGGTATCACATGATTGCATGCACTGAAGTCATATTGAGAGGCTGAGAGGCCAGCCCGTGAGGTCGAGGATCACAAAAGCCAGAGGCCCTTCCCTCTCCTCTCGCCCACATCCGCTCACTGCTCGCCACAGGCACTTGAACACAATGTGCTTCCACATTTGCACACATGTCAGTTCTCCTGACTAGGATATTCCTTCTCTCTTCTAGTCCATGTGAACCTTGTCATGCCTTCAGAACCAGGTGACGTCCAGCCTTCGACCTGAAGCTGCTTCTGACTCCTACAGCCGTCACCACAGGTGCCTTTCTCTGACCTCGCACAGTCAGCTCCACACAGTCAGCTCCTCGAGGTATTTGTTATGTCATAGTCTGTGCTGCTTCTTGTATGTGTGTCTGGTCTCCTCAACCAGGCTTTAAGCTCTTGCAGGAAGAGCAGAGCTCCTCACACACACACACATACACACACACACACACACACAGAGTTTACAGCACACTTCTTTGTACCTGATAAGTTCTCAATAAATATCTATTCTTTAATTATTTGGAAATATACCAAGAGTTGATTGCATCTGACTTTACTTTTTTCCTGGTTAAGACTCCTGTATATTTGGAAATATACCAAGAATAGTATACTTATGAATAACGTTGCAATGAACATCCATGTATAAGTTTTTGTGTGATGTACATTTTTATTTATTTTGGGTATATATCTAGGATAGAATTGCCAGTTGGTTGCATCTGACTTTACTTTTTTCCTGGTTAAGACTCCTACCATTGCGTTTTCTTTTATAGGAGAGAGAAAGAGAGAGAGAGAGAGGCTGTAACTACTTAAGTGTCATGTCTGAAGTACTTGAGGGCACAGCAGAATCAAATGAAATTATCTTAGGGTTGCAATGATCGCATCAAAGTGATGGGGTCAAAATATCCTACAAAGAGCCCTGGCTGGTGTAGCTCAGTGGATTGAGCGCAGGCTTGGAACCAAAGGGTCCCAGTTCGATTCCCAGTCAGGGCACATGCCTGGGTTGCAGGCCAGGTCCCCAGTGAGGGCCATGTGAGGAGCAACCATACATTGCTGTTTCTCTCCATCTCTGACTCCCTCCCTCTCCCTCTCTCTAAAACTAAATAAAATCTTTAAAAAATAAATAAATAAAATTCTTAAAAAAAAAATATCCTACAAAGAAAAAGTTTAGCCCTGGCCAGTGTGGCTCAGCTGGTTAGAGTATAATCCCATAAACTGAAAGGTCGAGGGTTCGATGCCCAGTGAGAGCACATGCCTTGATTGTGGGTTCAGTCCCCAGTCGGGGAGCATAGGAGAGGCAACCAGTCGATGTTTCTCACATCAATGTTTCTCTCCCTCTCTCTCCCTCCCTCCCTCTCTCTCTAAAATCAATAAGCATATCCCCAAGTGAGGATTTAAAAAAAAGAAAAAGAAAAAGTGCACTGGCAGAGAGCGCTAACCTAAGCCGAGCTGTGTATTTGAAGAGCTAGAGAGAAGGCAGAAGATGGCACGCCAGCAGGGGCCATAGAAGAAGCAAAGGTCTGCTGACTGGGCTGAGTATGGAGTATGTGGGGGATAAGTAGGAGGCAGTGATTTGTTGGGAATCACAGCCTCAAGGGTTTAAAGACTAAATTTTTTATAGCTTTGGGAGAGCCATTGGAGTCTGTGGTCTCGGGACATCTGTCATGTAATCAGATCAAACAGGCATGATCACAGCAATGACTGGCAGGTGCAGGCAGGGTGGACCTAAGAGCAAAGAGAACTGAGAGAGTAAGCCCCTATCCGTAGGAAGCTATACTAGCAATTCAGGGCTGAAGCAAAGACATTAAGGATAGCCAGCTGGAATTCGGTGACTTAAATGTGGATTCAGTGGGCAAAAGTGTCATTCATCATGGGGCTGATTCCCCAAAGGACCCATGCCTATGTGCAGGGAACTCATCATTTTGCTATTATAAAAATTGATTCGGTCATTCACAGTGGAGATTGATGCCAGGGGTTTGCTGCTAATCAGGCTAGAATAACAAGCTGGGGGAGAAGACAGGCAGGCCCTCTGCCAACTGGGCACGGAGATGGTCCAGAGGCACAGAACACTGCAGCGAAGCACTCTGTCCCTGCCCTGGGAGTCGGGGCAAAGAAAGCCACTGAGAGGTCTGGCAGTGTCCTTCTGGAGATTCCAGAGCAAACTCCTGGAATAACACTTCTCAGGGCTTCTGTCAGAGCTCGACTAGCCAGGTGGAATCTGGCCTCAGAAGTCCATGGCTGGGCTGTCCTCCCTGCTTGCCGGAGCTTGAAGAGATGAGGGTATGTATCGCGGTGGGGGGAGGGGACAGGCTGGGGCGACACCTGTGGAGAGCCTAGGGGAGGCAAAGTCCTGGACAGAAAGACAGACAGAGAGAGAGAGAGACAGAGAAGTACATTTTGCCAACAGCAACAATGGTCTGCAATGGCAAGAATGTGTGCTTGTATACGGTTCCCACCATGAACGAGATGTTCTCCCCTCACACAAAGATCCCCCTGCCCCTTCCTAAGGATATCGTTGCCAAACTAGTCACGTGCCACCCAGCGCCAAGAAGGCTGGTTCTGAGCACGGTAGCGGTGGAGCCTCTCCCCATCTGTCCCCTCCCTAGCACAGCGGAGACAGCACTCGGCTCCATCCACAAACTGGAAAAGCATTTCTAGGATGACCCAAGACTCCGATGTGCCCTGGTTTTGGGAGATCAACATCCCAAGTCAGATGCCTCTGGACTCTCAGACAGCTGCCATCCCTGCCCTGCTGTCTCCACTCCGGGCATGGGGTCGGAGGGCCTAGTGAGTGGTGGACGCTTCTCCAGGGACCACTCTGAGCACCCCGAGCCTCAGGGGACGGGCGCTGTGTAGCAGCTTTGGGTGGATCTTAGCTTGAGGGCTCTACGGTGCAGGCCAGATGACCAGGTACTTGGGGTGGGAGCCCAGGTCTGCATTTTGCCACACTTCACCCACCTAGGGTATCTAAGCAGTCACCATTTATTTTCTGTCATCTGTGTCGTCTCATCATCATCAGGGTCCCCCTGTCCTGTGGAAGGGGAACAGACAGAGAAGGGGGCTGGCTGCTGGAAGAGGACGGTGTTCCATCTGTACCAAGGACATTCCTCATCACGCAACTTGGTGGCCAAGCCCGTGATCCACCAGCAGAGAAGCTCCTGCAAGAGCGCGGAGCACCCGCATTGTTCCCCGGTGGCAGCAGGGCGTAGGGGCGACGATCTCCCCCCTGCTCAAGAGCAAACCCACCCACACACCTGCACGCGCGCTGGGGGTGGGGTGCGGGCGGGAGCCAGTTAATGAGTTCCCCCTACACCTCCTCTACCAAACCTGCCGCATCCAGGTTCTTATCCAGACTCCCCGACCCTGGGCCGCTGGGTTCAGGGAGCTGGGGTGGCGAGAGGAGATCCAAACAGCAGGGTGGGCCTGGACGCTTCCCCCTCCCGTGGCACCTCAGTCCCCTACCGGCTCTTGACTCCTCCCCCGTCTCTATACCGCAGCACGCCCGCCCTGTCAGCGCGCGGCTTCGGTGACCGCACCTGCTCCCGATTGGAGGGAGACGCAGGAGGAGAGAGGGAAAGAGAGCGTTTGGGGAGCACAGCGCAGCCGGCTGGCTGGCCTCGCCCAGCGCCGCGGGCCCCCGCAGCCCTGGAGTCGCCCGCCCCGCGGCTGCTGCCGCACCGATGCGCTGTCCGCGGTGCTGACGCCGGCGCCCCGTTCGGTGGAGACGCCCTCATTCCTGTCGCCCCGACTCCTTCCCAAGCGGGATCACCCCCACTCCTTCCAAAGCAGGATAATTTCCTCAAAGGAACCCTCCAAGACCTAGCACTGCGGATGGATCCAGGAAGAAGCAGCGAGCGAGAGGGAAGTTAAACTTCGGATTGGAGCCCGAGAACCCGGTGTCGGGAGACTCCGGTCTTGCGGCCCCCAGCCCCTGAGACCGGAGGGCACCATCAAACTGAGCAAAGTTTGGCAGCGGCTTGGAGATAAGGGGAGGATTCTGGAGCGGAGGCGCAGGGAGGGGCCGGGCCGGGTGCCCTGGCGGGGCGGTAGCGAGCACCACAGTCCGGACACCTGCTTCGATGCCCGCATTAGTGCCTCCAGGACGGCTGGGAGGCGGGAGGCGTAGCAGCCGCCCAGCTCCCCACTCCTTTCCTCCCTTCCTGACTCCCCCCACCCCCACTCCAACACCCCGCCCCGGGCGCTGGTGACTCCGCCTCTCCGTGCCCGCCGGCTCTCCCGCTGGAGCTGGAACGGGTGCGCTTCCCCGGACTCAGCTCGGTTCCGAGGCTCCGAAGCCGACGCCGCTAGCTCAGGCCCGGGGGCGGGAGCTGGACTGGCCGCGCAGCCTGCGCCTGGGAGCTGCCAACTCCGGAGCTCCTCATGGGACGCCCCCAGGGGCTCTGTTCGTGCCCTGCTGCCCAGTCCCAGTCCTAAGCGCCCGGGCTCACTGCCCGCCCGCCCGCAGCCCGCGGCCTGACTGGACAGGAGTATGAGGCCCGGGGCCCCGCGGACGCTGGCCACTGGGCGGCAGGGGCCTAGCTGCAGACCCCCGCGCCCGAGGGCGGCGAGTGGGGAGCCGCGGGAGCCAGCGAGGCGTCGGGGCGCGGAGAGAAGTGCCCCAGCCCGGGCGCTGGAAGGCCCGCGGGA
This sequence comes from Micronycteris hirsuta, assembly GCA_004026765.1. Lineage (NCBI taxonomy): Eukaryota > Metazoa > Chordata > Mammalia > Chiroptera > Phyllostomidae > Micronycteris > Micronycteris hirsuta. Next base: position 65,709 of record PVJI01008323.1, on the reverse strand, counting down.
GCCGTGCGCGGCCTGAGCGCCGAGTAGGAGGTGGAGGCGCCCCGCCGTTCGGGGGAGGCGGTGAGGCGCTCTGCGGCGCCCCCGACCACTGGCCACCATCCTCACGTTTCTGCTCCCGCGGGGGGGATGTCGCGGCCCGGGCCACGAGCGCCGCCCCGGCCCCGGGGCTGAGCTCCGGACCATGTCCTCCCGCAGCCCCCGGCCCCCGCCCCGCCGCTGCCGCCGCCGCCTGCCGCGCCCCTCCTGCTGTTGCTGCTGTTGCCGCCGCGCGCACCTCAACGAGGACACGGGGCGCTTCGTGCTACTGGCGGCGCTCATCGGCCTGTACCTGGTGGCGGGCGCCACAGTCTTCTCCGCGCTGGAGAGCCCGGGCGAGGCGGAGGCGCGGGCGCGCTGGGGCGCCACGCTGCGCAACTTCAGCGCGGCGCACGGAGTGGCCGAGCCGGAGCTGCGCGCCTTCCTCCGGCACTACGAGGCCGCGCTGGCCGCCGGCGTCCGAGCCGACGCGCTGCGCCCGCGCTGGGACTTCCCTGGCGCCTTCTACTTCGTGGGCACCGTGGTATCCACCATAGGTGAGCGGCACGCCCCGCGCGCGCTTCCTCCTCGAGCCTTTCACCTGGCGCCCTTCTCGTTGTTGGGTAGCTGGGTCCGCGTCCACCAGCTACCTTCTCTTTTAAAACCCCATTGCCTACTTTCTTCCTGCCCTCTCCTCTTCGCGGGCCCCCCTCCTCCGGCCCCTTCTCTCTCTTAACTGGCATTCGGTGCGGGAAATGACCAGAGAGGCCCGTTCCTGGCGCTTACTCAGCGGTGACTCTCCTGGCAGTGCGGCCAAATGGGGAGAACCCTCATCCAGGCGCTGGGCAGACCCTGGGGCTGCCCGCGCTCCCGCACTTACCAGCTCCAGGACTGAACCTCTGGGCGACTCAGTGTTTTCCTCTATAAAAGGACTTGTGAGCAGATGTGCCAGGGGCCTTCTGTTCCCTCCTATTTCTCACGCTCCCTGGGCCTCAGTTTCCTCACACAATTGAATTGGAAAGCCCCTTCTCTCCACTCACGGCATTTTTTATCTCCTCTTATGGTTCCTTTTAAATTTTTTTTTCCATGCGTGCTCCCCTCAGCATCCTCTACCAGGGGTGTCCAACCTTTTGGCGTCTCCGGGCCACACTAGAAGGAGAAAAGTTGTCTTGGGCCACGCACGAAATACATTGCGACATTTAATCACCAAAAAAAAACCCCACAAAAACCTCATAGTGTTTTAAGTATATTAACAATTTGCCTTGGGCCGCATTCATAGCCATCCTGAGATGCATGCGACCGCTGGGCTGCAGGTTGGACGCCCCCACTAGCCCTTTCACCCCAGGGAGTGCACTTTCCCCAGAATCTCTTTCCTAGATCCCCTTCCCACCTGCTTGTCCTAGAGTCTACATCGTCCCCTCTTCAAAGAAAAGTCTGTAAGACTTGGAGGCCTGGACTTCAGCTGCTCCCATTCTGGTCCCCCCTTGGTTTTCTCTCCCTCCTCCACATTGCCTTCCCCTCCAATTTCTTGACCTCTCTTCTTTGTTACCTTGCCATTTTTCCAACCTATAGTGCCACCAAGGTGTAACTTGGGCCAGGTCCGGGTAAGTATTTCTATGCTTTCCATTATCCCTTCTGTTTTTGGTGTAAACAGTTTATGGTTTCACAACCTTACAAAAAAATACTCCCTGAAGCTTTGTAAATACTCCCTGAAGCTCCTCTCCCCACCACTCCCACTCTCCCCCCCTCCTCGGAGCCTCTTCCCTAGAGATCCCAGAGCCGCCACTGCTCCCCACTCCACCCTGACCCTCCCTTCTCCTCTCACCCACTTTCCCCATCCGCCTTTCTCCCTGGGCCCTGGGCCTTATGTGAAACAGGCCCCCTCCCCAGTTACTGTACAGAGTGCAGAATAAACACAAGATTTTTTCACTTTGGCAACGTTTTGTGAGTGTCCCACCCACTCCTGCTTGGAGCCCCAGGTGGGAGAAGGCACTTGGCTGTTCCGACTTCTAGCCACCCCAAGGCTGGTGGTAGTTTTGGAGAAGGGGGTCGGACTCACTGGGCTGAGAAGTGAGGGATGTCACAGACACGCCTCCCATGGGTGGGTTCTGGCCTGGCGCGGTAGGCCAGCTTAGAGACAGGGGCATGGACTAACTGACCAGCGTGAACCATCACAGATGGCTGCTGGGAGGCTGCAGAAAGCCTGCGTCCATGTGCAGGGTATGGGCAGCTAGGGATGTCTCTCTGAGTGTGTGTGTGCAGTTTACTAAGGGGCTTCCTTTGCTTCAGTGATTTTTAATGTGTCATGCTTGATCCGATTATCTTAAATTAAAAAAGGCAAACGTGGCCCAATTCCAAAGCACAAGTTGGATTAAAATACCCTTTAAAAGCTATATCATGTTGTTATGGTGATTGAAGATATAAAATGACCCCCTCAAAAAATCCCCTTTGAAGAGCTGCATCAAGTTGCCATAGCAACTAGAAGGTTTGTTTTTTTTTTTTTAAAGTGCTTTAAAAGTACTAAGGATGTTTAGTCCTGAAGGATGACATCATGTGTTCATAGCTCATTATTGACTTGGGTTCTTCCTTTTGTAAACACACCTTTTTGCTCTGTTCCACCTAGATGCACACCTGTGCACATATTGGAAAGCCACAGCTTTTGTCTCCCAGTGACAAAGGAAAAGGGGTTCACAGTGTCCTCTTCCCCTTTGGGCTGTGAGTTCATGCAGACGGGGCCCCATTCCAGTGACCTGTCATCCCTGTGCCTCTTTGATGAGCTCCCATCATTTCGTTCATTCACTGCCCAGCCATAGCTTCTAAAGCTTCTCTCAGCTCTTTGCACAAATATCAAGTCAGTGTGTTGGCAAATTGTTCCAAGCCCCAGCCTTTAATCTACTGGCAGGAATGGCTGTTCTGCAGTCAAGCGGAAAAGAACTATGTTCTCTTTCTTGATTTGTGTTTTTTGGGTGTCGGCAAGCAGTGTAGGAGGGCTACACTGAAGCACGTGGCTGTGTTACGAATGATCCAACACATTGTTTTCCAAAATCGGCTACCGAAAAACATTAATCTCTGAGAGGAGCCGCACTCGGGGACCAGAACCAGCCTGTGGACAGCTCTGCATTGAACTGGCCCCTTGCAGGGCTGCCCAGATGGCAGCTGGAGTGGCAGGGTCTGCTGTCCACCTCCTGTCATGGTCTGGGGCACTGGTTCCGATTGGTCAGATCAGTTCCGCTGAATCCCAAATAGCATGATTGTCATTTCAGCCTTCTTTGGCAAAGTGTACTTGGATGAAATTTAAGTAAAGACCTACTTATGTTAGTTTGTCTTCTGCTTACATAGTCCCTTCCCCTTAAATGCCCTGCATCTTCAGAGACAATAATTACTATTCTGGTGCTTTTATGGATTCAGCAGCTCAGGGAGCCAAAACTAAGTCCAAAATGGGCATCAGGATTCTCTATCCGCTACCTCACCCAGTGAAGAGGAAAATTAGCTTGGACTCAGTTTTATCTGATCACTGACTATCCCATTGTGAATGGCCCATGCAGCAGTGTGAACTTTGTGTGTATGCGTGTGTGTTGTGTAGGCCCCGCTAAGTGATTCATCTAGACTTTAGTATAAAAACCCATCCTTTATTTATTGCATAAACATGAATTGTGCACGTCAGGTCTGGTGCTAGCGTTTGAATAGTGAAAGCTTATTCTACAAGGCAGAAGTGAAAGCACGTGCCAGCGGGGCCATTGGAGTGCAGGGTTTCTGGGCAGCGTATCTTGGCTATCCTTACTAACGATGATTAGAACAAGGAAAGGGAGGCCTTTTGTTTAATTCCACACAACTCAGAATGTTAAGGGACTTGTCTCAGGTCACAGTTGATTATGTGTTTAGCTGGATCCATGATCCCAGTTATGTAGTGTTTGTTCTACCAACTTCATGCATACAATTGGTGGGCACATTCTTTTTTGAGATAAAGTGTTTAATAATGGGTGTATGTGTTTAGGGGAGGGAAAGAAGGGGCAGGAATGGGCTCCATCTAAAGGGAGACACAGAAGAAAAGTTCAGGTATGGCTGTGTATACCGAGGGTTAGAGGGAACGTCGTGATGAGATGGAATGTTCGTCCTGACATTCGTTGTGGGCAGGGTTCCAGGTCCAGAACTAGGCCGTTTGCAACTGTGCAGACAATATGTGTGTCCACATGGCACAGACCTGATGCGAACGTTTGCCAGTGATTGCTCACCAGGAGCTAAGACTGTATAGAAAGTCAACCTGAATAGCTCAAGCAAAATAAAAGTCCACTTTGTGGTCTAAGTTATTCATATTGATTACTTACACAGACCTGGAATCCTGGGTAATATTATTTCTCCCACTTATGCCAGGTCACATATTCCCAAGGGGCTGAAATCAAGTTTACTTTAATAGGAAGGTATCCATTTATTCATCCCCCATTTAACAAAATCCAAAGAAAGCACAAGTTATAGATGCATGTATGGCCCTTGGCATGTCTTTAATTGCATGCCCCGTGACCATATGAACTCCTGAAGATAAAGATGGTGCCTTGTGTTCTTTTAGTCCTAAGCAGTGTTCTTGGAGGCAGTGCCCTTGCTCAAAGATATTTAAACAATCTGAAGAGTAATAATCCATCACTTGATATCCTAAAGGATGTTATATTGGCTTACTTTGAAAAGATTAAAAGGAAACTCTCCACTGGGGTTTTAATTATGCAACTGCTGTCAGATTTACACATAGGGAAGAACATATTTAAGTCCTTTTCAAATGGCAGCTTGATATAAACAGAAATCTTTTTGCTTCCTTTTATTAGGTTTTCTGGCAGCATATTTCAGCTATAAAGCGAAAACCATGGCTCTATAGACGGGATGGTGTAGGTATAAGACTTGTCACTTTCGGCACTGCATAATTTAGCTTGCTACTTTCAGAATTAGGCACACTTAATTATTCAACTGTGAGATTAGTAACAAGTCCTAACTTTTTTCCCTTTTTTAAAAAAAGATTTTATTTATTTATTTTTAGGGAAAGGGGTAGGGAGAGAGAAAGAGAGGGAGAGAAACATTGATGTGCAAGAGATACATGGATCAGTTGCCTCTGCAGCCCAGGCATGTGCCCTGACTGGGAATCGAACCAGTGACCTTTCGGTTCGCAGGCCAGTGGGCAATCCACTGAGCCATACCACCAAGGGCTCCTTTTTTAAAAATAAACAAACAAACAAACATGAATTTTAAAAAAATATTTTTGCTTCAAAGAAAACATTATAAGACCAAAATGTCACTACCACATTTACACTGGACTTCATTCTAACATGCATGCAATCCAGCTGGAAGTGGTTCAGGAGTGAAATACATTGCCCAGAAGGAGAGGGGCACCTTTCCTGGCTTATTTTCCTCATCAACTATTTTTTTATTGAAAGGTGTTGCTATGTCAACTTGGAAGGACATTTAGGAAAAAAGCGGTAATGTTTGATTTGAAGCTGTAGATGGAGAGCAGGAAATGCACTCTCATTCATTGCTCCATCCTCGGCGCCCAGCACGGGACCAGCACAAGGTAAACACACAGTAATTATGTGTCTCTGACTGAGGTGATAAGTCACTCAGAACCCAGTTTCCCCAGCCCACTCATCATTTTTGCAGGCTCCCTTGCAGTTGTCTGGCATATCTTTTGTAGGAAAAAGGGAGGGAACTAACGGATCTGTACTGAGTTGTTAAAAATTTTTTAATGGGAGATTTTTAAAAGATTTATTGATGTTTAGAGAGAGAGAAACATCATTTGTTGTTCTGCATATTTATACAGTCATTGGTTAATTCTTACATGTTCTCTGGCCGGGAATCGGGATGACACTCTAACCAACTGAGCTACTCGGCCAGGGCCCTGAGTTGTTAAAATTTCATCATCAACGTTCCCATGTTTCCATGTAGCCTTCATATACTAATCTTAGTGGGCGCATAATACATATTCCATTTGGTTGATGTTCTATAATTTACTACCCCTACTGCTGAGGAGCTGGGCGGTTCCCTTGGAGCTATTTTTAGTAATGCCACCGTGATCATCTTTATGCAGATGGCCTTTTCTTTCCATATTACCTCCTTGGGTTGAATTCCCCGCAAGAAAATTGCTGAGTCAAAGGATGCTGCTGTCTTGGTAACTCTTGCGGCCGGCCCCTTTGAAGTGAGGGACTGCTTGCTCTCTCCGGAGCTGAGCTTGTACCTCGACAAAGCCTAGCCCAGACTGGGCAGATACCCAGCTAAATGTTTCAGGGAAACAGGCCACAGATCCACTCGGTTCTCTCCAGGTTTGCACTAGCCCCAGGGGCTGAGCTGCCTCTCATTCCACCCCATCCCCAACAAGGCCATGGCTTCAGCGTCCTCGGCCTTCCATGCTCTAATCAGAGCCACTTCATTTGGGGAGTTTGGGGTGAGTGGAGAAGGACAGGAAGGAGCAACAGACTGGAGTCGCTTTCAGGCCATCAAAACTGAGAGAGAAGGGTACCAAGACCCTCTTTCCTCCTGTCACCTGTGCTTCCAGGTTAATCTGCTCCTACTCCTGGGCCAAGCCAACTGAGGCATTTTCCCCTTGGTCCTGACAGTGCCCAGGTACTCCAGCCTGGAACAACCCAGAATTGTGCCAGATGGAGCAAAGATCTACCCCTAGAATATTCCACCTAGATAGCACTGTAGGAATCCTTCAGAAATGTCCCCAGGCATTTCAACCAGGGATGTCCAACCTGCGGCCCGTGGGATGCATGTGGCTCAGAATGGCTATGAATGCGGCCCAACACAAAATCACAAATTCACTTAAAACATTATGAGATTTTTTTGTGTGATTACGTGTCGCACTGTATTTAATGTGTGGCCCTAGACAACTCTTCTTCTCCCAGTGTGGCCCAGAGATGCCAAAAGGTTGGACACCCCTGAGCCATTTTGTCAACAAAAGCCAGCACATGGCCCACTGAGAAAACCGACGGGGCAGAGCTTCTCTGGCTGGTGGTAGGGGCCAGAGCCCTGCCCACCGGGCTTCCCCGGGGATGCCACCTGTTCCCCAAAGGCTTCTCTGAGGATTGGTAGAGATCCTCCAAGACCAATCTGAAGAACCTAACTGAGCTTTGTTCCTCATTTTACATGAGATTCAGAGAAGAGGAGAGGTTGCCCAAGGTTACGCAGCAAGTCAGAGGGGCGTTTGCTGCAATCCGGAGCTTACCCGGAACTTCCCTGTGTGGATTCTGAGGTCCTTGACCTCAAGGCTTGAGCTTTCACTCTGCCCTGGAAGAGTGTCCTGAACTAGACCCAGCCATGGTTATTCTGAGCAGGTTCCAGGTGTCCCAGCAGGGGTGGGCATTAAGCTAGACAAGCAGGAGAAAGGGGAGGAGCTTGTAGACAGTAGGTAGGGTATCTGAGGAGCAGCAAGTTAGTGCCTTGGAGGTGTCCTCCAGGGAAAAGCTCCTGCTTCATCTCAAGGTGGTGGCAGAGCCTTAGGTTTGTTTGGAGGTGGAGTTCAGTGCCCCCACCACCCCGTCAACTGCAGTGGGACTCTTCTTGCCATTGTGTGGCTGCCTCAGATTTAAAGGATCTGAGAGACAGAGCAAAGGCCATTGTGTCCCTGTGGTCACCCCCCACCCTGCGTCTCCCTCAGTCTTCTGGCGCTCCCTTTGCTTCTGCCCAGCCCCGCTGACTTTCTCAGGATCTAGGGCCGGGATGGGGGCTGCCAGCCAGCAAACCACAATGTGGGGGGGGGGCGGGGAGACGGGGGAGCTGAGGTGAGCACATTGGGCAGTCGTGGCCTCTGACCTCACCCGGGGTTTTATGCAGGGAAGGTTGGAAAGGAGAAGGTCTTGAAGCCATGAAGGCATGAGACTTTCCACGGGGTAGAGAAAAGCTTTTGTACAGCACAGGGGAGGTGTGGGAGAGGGTGGGGAGAGAACCGAAGTCCCTTGGCCCACAGCCCAGGCCAGCTCTTGGTTGCTCCCACTGCTGTCAGGCTCTGGCCCCAGAGGTTCTATCCTAAGCCCTGCCATTCCCTAGCCAGACACCAAGCCCAGATCATCTTCAGGGGAATCTAGGCTTCCTCTGCCATCGCCTGTGGTTTTGTTGGAGGACGTTCTGGACCCCGTCTGTGAGCGCCACCTCCTCCCTGGGCTTGGATTCCAGTCCCAACTCTGCCATTTACAAGCCATGTGCTCTTGGTGAGTGGGTGTACCTGTCCACCCCTGAGTGTCTTCTTCAAAGTGAGGGTGACAGTGGTTCCTGCCCCAGGGGGTAACTCTAAAGACTGAATGAGCTAATCCATATGCAGTGCCTGGCAAGTAATCGCTAGCAGCTCAGAGCTGGGCTAGTCCCGTCGGTGAGTTGGTGAGCCCTGCACCACCTCACAGGGAGGAAACTGAGGCACTGCTCATCGCCTGCCCCCTCCCCCACCCCGTAGCTCCCTGGCCACACCACTTTGTGCACGGCCCTCTGGGTCTCAGCCACCCCTGCAGTGTGGCATCTGCTGCACTCTCATTGGCCACTGTCTCTGGGGCATGTTGCTGTCATATGCTGTTACATAACTGGCCTGGGAGAGTGCTTTTAAAAATGCATTTTCTTTGGTTTGTCAACTAGAATGTCTTAATAATTCCTCACATGTGTGTGCTCTTTTATCTCTTTAAAGAACATATTTGGCAAAGAGCTAATGAGTGATTCAGTGGTGGGTTAAACCAGTGTCCCCCAGAGCTTCTCTGTTCCCCACCCCCAGAACCAAGCCCTGGGAGGCCACCCCCACCCACCCTCCTGGTTTCCAGGTGGGCTGGGGCCTCTCGGCTGCGCTTGGACTTAGGGGCAGGTTGTGGAGCTGAGACCAGCAGAGAAGTCAGAGGTGGCCGAGGCCAGCCCCTGTCACACCTCTGAGGTGGATCTGGTGCCAGGGCTGCAGTGGAGGTTGCTAGAGGATGGCACTGTGGCAAACAGCCCCCTTGGGATGGGAGCCAAGGTGCAGGCCTGGACCTCCAGGCCCGGACTTCACCCTGCACCCTTCGTCCTGGGGCTAACACAGCTCCCAGGCAGAGGTCTCCTGGGGCAGAGGAGGGGAGGCTGCAGGGCCTGCAGCACCTCCCCTCTCCCGATTCCACCATACCAGCGGCAGGGCCTTTGTTTTTGGGAGCGGGAGGAGTGACCAAAGCGTCAATGGTCTCATGGACTGTTTCCCACCCCCACCCCCCACATACATGTGTGTCCGGCTTGCCAGTTTACTGAGTTTTTACCTATGTTTACTCAGGAACCTCCCAAAAACCCTGGGACAGCAATCAGGATTCTATTATCCCATTTCACAGATAAAGAGATAGACTCAGAGAGGTTAAGTGACTTGCCTGGGGTCACACAGCAAGTGAGTTGATGCCAGGATAGAGGATTCAGGATGCCTAGCATCCTCTCTGCTGCCCCTGAGCATTACCACAGAGGGGGCAGAATCAGGTCTGCTGGGTGGGGGGGGGGCGGGTGGAAGAGAATGTCGGGGTGTGGGTCAAGGGCTCAAGCGCAGTTTGGGGACTTGGATTTGGCTGCGTTGTGCCCCTTGCAGCCCCGGCGGCTAGACTGAACCAAAGGCTGCCTTCTTTCCACCCTTCACAGCCCTGCACCTCTCCATGAGGGGGGCTGCCAGGCAGATGAGACAGGGTGGAAGAGCACGGTGCCCTCTGCAGTGCTCACTGGTGCTCTGGAGCCCGTGCTGAAGCGAGCTTTGGAGGCCTGCTGCACCAAGCTCCTGCCCGGAAGAGGGACCCTGTGACTAGAGGGAGGGCTCTTAGCCTTGCATCTGGGGTAGCAGTAGTGGACATGGAGAGGCAGGAACAGAAAACCAAGTAACCAGGAGGTCTGCACTTGAGCACACCAACCAGGAAAGTCTGGGTACACAGCCAGCTCAGGCCTGGGCCTCCCAGTGGCCTTCTGCTTTGTGAGAGATGCTGCCCGAGGTCATGTCCTGGAGACAAACCTGCCCAGATGTTAGGGGAATGCAGGAAACCAAGCACCTGCCAATGGACCACTCTCTCTAATCGCTCAACTTCTGGACAGCCCCCCTTTACCTCAACCCCTCCCAGCCACCTCCACAGCCCCCACCCCTAAACCCTGGGTATTTTAAGCTGCCAGGACATTGCTCATGCTGTTCTCTCCACCTGGAATGCCCTTCCCTTTCTCTCCATTTTCTATTGAGTGAACTTGATCTTCAAGGCCCAGCTCAAATGGGACCACTAGAGAGAGTTTCAGTGAATTACTTAGGGTAATTTTTTGTTTCTATGCCAGTTTCCCTGGCAATCACGCAAGCTGCTGTTCAGCGGGGTAAGGTATGTCAACAGCTCGCTCAGGACCCAACACATAGGAGGTGTCAGAAATTCCCTTCCTGTCATCCAGGCCAGGGGCTGTGTCTCAGCAGTGTGTGTCACTGCCACAGCCAATGACAGTAGCAGCCCTAACGGCAGCAGCCATGCACTGAATGATTACTATGAAGTGGGCCCTGTGTCTGGCGATGGAGATAATTAAAGCAAAGAGGTAGTTTCTGTAAATCATGGAGCATAATGCTTGGCACAACGTGGTGATTAATCAACGTATGGTGAATGGTTGGAATAAATAAGTGAGTATGACTGCTGGAAATAATTTTTGAAAGAATGGAAAAGGCTGGGCCCAGGCTGGGCTCCAAGAACCTCCCGGCACCTCGCTCTCCCTCTGGGCCCCTGGATCCAGAGGAGCTGTGTGCTGGCCCCTCTGCTGGACAGTTGGTTTAACAATCTCTCAGCTGCTGGCAGGTGTGCAGCAGGCCGGCAGCTCATTCTGGCTGGGACTGCCCTGGCTGACAGTGCTGTCCCCGTGGCTCTCTGAGTCAGCTTGGTCCTTGCCCCACCCTGCCTGGGGCCCAGCAGAATCCTTGCAGTGAAACCACACCAGTAATTCTGAGCCTCAGCCCCTATGGCCCCAGGAGTGGTGGGAAAAGTCCTGAAAAAGGCCAGGCTTCTGGTCCCAGCTCTCCCACCATCTCAGATTCTGCATCTGGCCCTGGACTTGGCCGCAGCCCCTAGCCCTAAGGAGCCTCCTGAGTTCTACCTCTTAGCCCAGTAGTTCCACCTTGTCCCTCACCTGTCCTTAGAAACCAGATGTTGGCTCACAAATTGGACAGAAGTTTTGTAACTAAACACAATTCCTCAAACCAAGAAACACCACCTCCACCCATGCAGCCAAGCACCACCACAATGCCTCCAAAAATACGTGGGGAGGCTTCTATTGGAATTGGGTGCCCCAGCTTTCTGGAAAGTTACAGTTGAGATAAACACAAACCCCGAATCCCACTCTGCGTGACTTCTCCCAAATCCTTTCCAAATGGCCACAATCTCATTCCTGGCTGCCAAGTGCTCTGAATTCTGAGCTGCTAACACCAGGACCTGCCAGAAATGCTGCAGGGACTGCCTTGGCTGAGAAGGGAAGGAAAACGCCATCCTCTGCCCATGCAGAGTTTGTTGGCATTTCCTGTGGGGGCAGAGTGCATTTTGGAGACCATGCAGTTTTTCATTATTGGACTCTATTTTTACATGGAGAGTGCGGAAGGAAAGCTGAGATGCCACATGAGCCGGTTCCGAGGGAGGTCTGGAAGCCCCAGGAGGCAGGCAGGAAGGAGGACACTGCCTTTGTGAGCCCTGAGGTGGAGCTGCAGAGCCTGACCCTCCCAGCATCCAGGATCCTGGCTCTTCTGTTTTCTGCTGTATCTCCCAGTGCCCGGGCTTGGCATATGCAAGGGGCTCCAGGAATTTCTGTGGAATGAATGTCTGTTTCCCAGCTTCTCGACTTTCTCTAGGCACCAGTTTAAGAAAAAGTAAAATGTGAAAATCCCCATTTACAAATCAGATGATGATTCACTTTGTAAAAAAGCTTCATTTTGCAGAAGGATTCATTCCAGGGCTTCTGTAAGTAGCCAGGCACGCAAGCGAGATGCAACATGCAACCAGTGTATCAGAAATCCAGCAGCTGCATACAGTTCACACAAGCCTCGAATCCCTAAGGCAACACAGTCCCTAATGTCAAGGGATTGTGGCCTAATTGGTAAGCAACATGCGTGACCCAGCAGGCAGTTTTCGACAAAAGCTCAAGGCAGCGGAATGCCCCGCACTGACCAGAGCTGGTCAGGCATCTGGAGCAGTCCCACAGACTGGACTGTGTGCTAGCGTAAAGCACCAGACAGAGGCCAGGCAGGTGGGCATTGTTCATGTCTCCAATTTGAGAAGAAATACATCTGCATCACCAAGAGACGAATTGCAGCATGACGTAGCCGTTAGGAAGAGGAGCTGGGGGCCTGGGCTTGGCTTTGAATTCAGCTCTGTCACCGATGAGCAGGGTTGCCAGAGCAGAAGTCGGGCTCTCTGCCTTCCCTTCTGCCCCTCTCCAGCCTCCCACGCATGACCCGTCCTGGACCTGGAGCTCACGTTGCTGGACCATCTCACCCACAGCAACATTTTTCTCCATGCCGCTCCAGGAGGTGCTCCATTCTACCTACGTCCTTGCTCTGACCGGTAACTGCACTCCCTTCAGAGTTTGGGATTTCAAACACCTCTCCTTCTGACTGCGCACCTCCCACCCCTCTAGCTCCCCAATGCAACAGCCCTCAAGACCTCAAGACCTGCAGTTTCCTACTTTTATGTTTCCTTCATCTTCTTGGGGCCATCACTTCTTTTCTGATCCAGCTTAGATTTACTGTATTTCCTCTGCAAGGACCCTTCACTTCCTTGCCCTTCTCTCCAGTGCTATACCTCTATCCCTACTCTGCCACCATCAGAATGCCAGCTTTCCACCTGCTCCTCACTGGCACTCAAGCTGCCGAACGTGGCTGGAGTAGATCACGCAAAGATGCTGACTGGTCCAGAATGAAATCAGTGACCCTGGGTACCAGCTGGATGCTCCAAGTGGCAGGCCCTCCTATTACCTTCCTACTGTGTACCCCCTCTTTCTACCTCCAGCCTCTCATACCCCTCAGTCTCTGCTAATACTTCATTGAGGAAATTAATCAGACAAGGGCTCTTATCCTCACACCCCCAAATCCACTCATCATGTGGAGTGGTTTCTCTCTTACGATAGCAGATGAATTGTCCACTTTCAAAGGTCTGCTTCACTGGGCCCCATCCCTCCTAACTTTCTCAAGGACTCTGTTCTTGTCATTTCCCACCCCCCATGCCTTGTTAACTTGTCCCCCATTGGTTTGCAAACATGTTGTATTTTCTTTCTTCCTGGAACCTCTCTTGATCTGTGCATCACCCTGCAGCTAGCGCCCTATTTCTCTGCTTTCGTTTACAGGAAAACTTCTCATGAGATTAGTCAACATCTACCTTCCTTCCCCCACTTCTCTCCTGAATCCACATCAATCAGGAGTCCACCCAGCCCTGACTGGTGTGCCTCAGCTGGTTGGGTGTCGTCCTGCAAAGCAAAAGGTTGCCAGTTCAATTCCTGATCAGGGCACATGCATGTGTTGTGGGTTCAGTCCCCCTTCAGGGTGCATATGAGAGGCAACCAATTGATGTTTCTTTCTCACATTGATGTTTCTCTCCTTCTCTTTCTCTCTCCCTTCCCTCTCTTTAAAAATAAATAAATAAAATATTTTTTAAAAAAGAAAACATACAGGAAAATGTTAGGGGGGAAAAAAAGAGTCCACCCCGCCTTTCCACTGAGTCTGCTCCAGTAACGCCCCTAATGGCCTCCTTCCTGCAGACTCAGTGATGACCGCCTGTTCTTACCCTCTCAGTATCTCAATAACATTTGACTCAACTATCTATTCCTCCTTCTTGAAATCCACTTTTCTCTTGGCTTCTGGGATACTGTACTCTCCTTAATCCTCACTGGCTGCTGTCCTCAGTTTCCTTTGCTGGAATCCCCCCCCCCCACGCTTTGTAACTTCATTATTGCAAGGTCCCATGCTCATTCCTCAGACTCTTTCCTTGGGTATGATAGGAAAAACTTTTTTTCTCTAACCTCTTAAGTTCCGTTTCTGGGGTCCTGCAAATTAAACTGGCAAAAGCCAGAGTAACAGAAAAAAGGTCTTATTATGTGTATATGAGAGCCTTTACAGAAAAGAATTGAATACCCAAAGAAACAGTTAAGTCAGGGGCTTATACACCAGCTTAACAAAGAAGAAAAAAATGTGGAGAAATTATAAGACAAAGGAAAGGGGGTTTGGGCTCTTAGGAGTGGTAAATTGTGGAAGGTAAACATATGGGGAAACTAGTAAAAAATAAGGGTTATTTTAGTAAGGTTTGTTTTTCAGACTTAATCTCATTCAGTCTCAGGGTGATTTAAGAGTTGTTTTCTTCTTCCTGGTACAGTTGAAGGGAGGGGGACATCTTTGCAAGAGAAAATTTATACCCTACATTTAGGCAGACAGGGGAAGAGTAGAGAGCTTTTCCTGTATCTGCTGTTTCTCCACTGCCTTCAGCTCAAAATAATACTTATACCAAAGCTGTATATTTTAGGTTGGCATATTTTGATCCCTTCACACCCATGGTTTTAAGTCTCATTTATCTGCTGATGACTTGCAGGTGAGTAACCCCAACCCTCCACACCAAACTTCAAGACCATGGGTGTGGTTGCCTACTTGACATCTTCATGGAGATATCTAATACATGTCAAAACTTAAAACGACCAGAATAGAACTCCTGACTCTTGTCCTATCGCCATCTTCCTCATTTCAATAAATGGCACCAGCGTAAGGAACTGTCTTGATTCCTCTTCCTCCCAAATGCTCCATATTCGATCCATCATCAAAATCTCTCAGTTCAACCTGCAAAACACATTCCGATTCCATGCATTTGTCTCCATGCCCACCGTTACTGGTCTCCTCCAGCCATCACCGTCATCTGTTGCTGGGGCAACTACATCAGTCTCTTAACTAACCCTCAGCTCCCTCTCTGCATCTTGACAACCTCTTCTCCACACAGCAGCCAAAAAGATCTTTCAAAATATAAATCAGATCAAAGTCCTTCTTTTACTTAAAAATGTTCAGTGGGCTTCCATTGTAGGAAAACTGGCTCCTCGCCACGGCCTGCAAGGCCATGCATGATCTGATCCTGCTCCCTCTCAGCCTCATTGGCACTGCTTTATTTTTGCTCAACTCACTACAGCTTAGCTGGACTTTGTAGACCCCAGAGCATTTGCACTTGCTGTTCCTACTCCCTAGAGCACTGCTTCCTGGCTCTGAGCATGACTGACTTCTCAACTGCATTCAGGCCTCAATGGCTACAGCTAAAACGTCACTAAAATGTCACCCCTTGAGGAGCTTTCCCTGATCACCCTGACTATAGTAGTATCCCCTACTCACTTCTGGCCTCTGTCCATAGTGCATACAGTGTTTTTATTTATTTTTATTTTTAGACCAAGGGGGAGGGACAGAGAAAGAGAAGGAGAGAAACGTCAACATGTGGTTTCCTATAGTGCATTGCATACTGGGGACCTGACTTGCAACACAGACATGTGCCCTGACTAAGAATCGAACCAGCGACCTTTGGATCACAGTCTGGTGCCCAGTCCACTGAGCCACACCAGCCAGGGCAATAAAGTTTCAGTTTTAACATCTGTAAAGTGGGAATAATAATATTGCCCACCAGAGGGACCCCCCAAAACACCCAGAATTTATTAAAATTGTGTATTTAGTCTTACATGTTTAAACTTCAGTCACCTTCAAAGTACTCACCACTTGATGCAATACACCTATGGAGACGTTTTTTTCCACTACTCAAAACAGTTTTTGAACTGGCTGATTTTGATGCCTTTTAGTGCTTCTGCCATTTTTTGTTTCACCTCTTCCACATCAGCAAACTGTTTCCCTTTGAAGACTTCTTTTGTCCTGGGAAACAAAAAAAGTTACTCAGGGCGAGATAGGGTAAATAGGGAGAGTGGGGCGTGGGGGACATGTCACTTTTGGTCAAAAACTGCTGAACACTCAGCACGGTGTGGGCAGGTGCGCTCGTAAATCACCCATCACGAAATGGGCAAATGTGTTGAAAGAGTCTTCAAAAAAAATTCATTGAAGCCGAATGCAGCCTCTCGCAACACCACCAGCTGATACACTGATTCAGATGGGTTCCTAGAACACTCACCTAGTGGGGGAAATTTGTACTACAAAGGGCCTAACCTCCAGAAGATAATTCTGGTTTGGCTTTTTTTTTTTTTTGAGGGGGGTGCCGCCTCGTATCTCACATGGTTGTTAGGAGAATTGTATGAGACAATGAATGTAGGTGCTTAGTCTGGCCCTGGCATTTAATAAGCACTCTAATGTGAGCTGGTTGTGTTATTAATAAATAATTGGGGTGAGGCCACAAGGTGAGTGGCAAATCTGGACCCTGAGCTGAGGTCTCTGACCCCAGGTCCTTTGCTCATTCCACTTGTCTGATGCCACCTCTCGGGCTGTGGGATGGGTAGGCCTGGGGGAACAGTGTGAACTAGGTCAGTATCAGCCGGGTGTGTTAAGGAACAATGACAGGTAAAACTGCTTCAGTAGGTTTAGGTCAGATCAGAGGGCCTTGAGAGCCAGACAGAAATGTTTTGACCCGACCACTAGGAGCGATAAGGCTTAGCTATTACTCTTCAGCAGAAGTGTAATGTGATGATGAGTGTTTTAGAAGAGCATTCTGGCTGATTAGTCACTATATAGTTACACCATTAAATCAGGCATCTAGTAAGTCTAAATTGTAGGTCAGAGACTGCCTGGAAACAAGGAGGCGATAATTGTGAAATCCCTTGTTTTGGCTGTCCACCTCGAACATTTAAGTCAGCCCACTACCAGCTGTCCCCTCCACTTCATGGGAGCTTACGTGTCTCTATGGGCGGCAGATTCTTGAGGAGTGTGTACTTAGCTTGTGTATTCAGCCCTGAACTGCGGTGTGATTCCAAACTCATTCAAAAGGATTACCAGTGTGTTGTTACTTCATGAGCTCTAAGTGGCTCATGTTCTATGATAGTTATAATTTTATGTTATAGCTACTGGCGTACATACACACCTGGAACAAAGAGCAGAATTTGGCATGTCAGACTTAGTAGCTATACATAACTCTTTCTCACAGTGATGTGTGCCTCACGGGGTCCTGGGGCGGACCCTCACGTAATAGGCCGAGGGTCAATAAATGTTTGTTCATTTGTTTACATGGAAGCCCAGGATGCTGAATGTTTATAATGCAGAGTGATTGGGCAGACGGGGCAAGGAGTGGGGCCAGGGATCCTGTGGTTTTTGGAAAGGAGCAGGAGAGAAGCCTCGAGGGATGTTTTTGGGAGCCACATGGTGGGATCTAGTGAATGGCACTCAACAGGACTCAACACGACCTCCACTAATCTGGGGTCTTCTTGTTCTTGGCTCCTGCCCCATTTCTTGCTATCAAGGCCTCAGATGAAGATGCACGGAAGGGGGCTGACTGTGGGTGTGGGGACCTCTATGATGCATCCAGGGAATTGTTTGTGCATCTAATAATGGCAGCTGAGGAGGCTACAGCCACACAGGAGGTGGGGGATGAAGTCAGGTTGAAGCCAGAGGAGAAAGCCCCTTCCCTCCCCTCCCTGCTCAGAGATTGCTGAAGGAAGCCCCCTGTGTCCTGCAGGAGAGAAAGACACTGGGGGAGGGTGGCAATAATGCAATAGCGGTTGGTATATAAATAGCAGTAATCCTTAATTCATGGCATCTTTGTCCCCAGAATCACCTTCACCTCCAATTAAATCCCAGCTTTATTTCTTTTTTAATGTTTTTCTGTAAAAATTCTTTTTAATATAGCTGTTTATGGCTGAAGGGCACACGAGCTGCAGACTTAGAGCTGAGTACTGATTAATTCCATCCCAGCTCCTGACCCCATCTCCCTCCCTAGGGCAGAGGAGGGAGGAAGGAGGTAATTCAATTCATAACCTGCACGGGGAGGCTCAACGTGTCTGTGTAATATGATCCAATGCGCCAGCATCTGCAAGGCCCTGGCTCTTCTCCCTTGTAATGTTTCCAGGTTTTCCAGCCCCAGACTGGTGCCACTGTAGTAGTATAACATGTGTCATTTAGAGCTCCTCCCAGCCCCTTTGAGCCATGCACAGGGCACCAAAACGCTTTTATATGATGAGTGCCAGGAAAACTTTAGGTATAGATGCTATATTGTGTGCGTGTGTATGTGTTTCTGATTTCACATTGTATATACAACGATGAGAAAGTAGACCAATTCCCCGCTCTATGGAGCTAATATTCTAGTTGGGGGAGATGTTCAATACATGAATAAACAAACATCAGATACTGATAAATACAACAAAAAGAAAAAAGCAAGATAAGTGAATAGAGAGTGATGGAGATGGAGGTGCTATTTTCGATAATGCGATCTAAAACCATCTCTGATGACGTGACCCTTGAGCAAAGATGTGGCTACCTGGAGGGAGATTATTCCAACAAATGCCAAGGTCCTAATGCAGGAGTTTGCATGGTTTCTTAGAGGAGCAAGGAGCCAGAGTGGCTGAGACGGTGTTTGGAGGAGGCTCAAGCGGGAGTGTGTTAGAATATGAACTCAGAACAATAGCCAAGGACTAGATCGTGTTGGGCACATGGTCCATAGGAAAGCCTTCGGCTTTTATTCTGAGTGAAATGGGGAGCCACTGGAGGGTTTTTAAAAAAAGAGTGATGATCCGACATATTCTAAGATCACTCTGTCTACTGTTTAAGAAAAAGTCTGTAGGCCAGCTAGTGTAGAAACAAGGAAGGCTTTTGAAATATTCTAGGTGAGAGATCATGGTGACCTGGGCCAGGATGTGATTGGCAGAGACAGGGAGAGGTGATGAGATCTTTCAGAATATCCTTTAGAAAAGATATATTTACTGAGTGTAAAAATCTAGGGAGGCCCTGGCTGGTATAGCTCTGTGGATTGAGCGCGGGCTGGGAGCCAAAGGGTCGCCAGTTCGATTCCCAATCAGGGCACATGCCTGGGTTGTGGGCCAGGTCCTCAGTGGGGGCCACATGAGAGGCAACTGCGCATTGATATTTCTCTCTCTCTTTCTCCCTTCCTTCCCCTCTGTCTAAAAATAAATAAATAAAATCTTAAAAAAAAAATCTAGGGAGAAGTATTTTTTTTCCTTTCAGCATTTTCAAGACTTTTCCCCTCTGGCTTGCATAGTTTCCTACAAGAAGTCTGTGATTCTTGCCTTTGTGTATACGTAAGTAATGTGCCTTTCTTTTTCTCTGGCTGCTTTTAAGATTTTCTCTTCATCCTTGACTTTCGGCAATTTGATTTTGTTGTACTTTGATATTGTATTCTTTATGTTTATCCTGCTTGGGACTTATTGAACTTCTTGGATCTGTGTTTATAAATTTTATCAACTTTGGAACTTTTTTGACCATTATTTCTTCAAATATTCTTATTGTTACCCCACCATCTCTTTTTGGACTTCAATTACACATATGTTAGACCACCTGATATTGCCTCACAGGTAACTGCTGCTCTTCTTTTTGCTTTCTTTTTTTTTTTCAGACTTTTTTTCCTCACTGTGCTTTGCTTTTGGATAATGCTATTGCTATATCTTCAGGTTTATCTTTTTTTTTTCCCCTGCAGTATTTAATCTATTGTTAATCCTATCAGTGACATTTTAATTTCAGATATTATATTTTTTTTATCTCTAGGAGTTCCACTTAGGTCTTTTTCATTTTGTCCATTTATCTCCTCATTACGTTTATCTTTTCCTTTATGTTTTTGAGCACATCTAACATATTTGTAACAGCTGTTTAAAAGTCTTGCTGTTAATTTCCTAATCTTTAGCATTTCTAGGTCTGTGTCAATTGACTGATTTTTTTTCTCTTATTTGTGAGTAATATCTTCCCGCTTCTTTGCATGTCTGATAATTTATCAGAGACATGGTAAATTCTACATTGTTGACACTTGATTATGTTGTACTCTGTTCAAAAGGGTTGGACTTTGTTCTGGTGGAGAATTAGGTTACTTGGAGATAAGTCTGATATTTTCAGGCTAGTTTTTAAGCTTTTTACAGGCAGATCTAAAGGAGCCTTTTCTGTGGAACTAGTGTAGTCGCACTATTAAGGCATAATCTTTCTGGGGTCGCTACTACTCAGTGCATTTAGTGAAACCTGGGCACCCTGGCAGGTGGGAACTGGGGGGATTTCTGGATCTGTGAGATTTCTGGGAATTGTTTGGCTTACAACTCCAGCAATTGTTCTTTCCTGGAAGTTGCTTTTTTCTTGGTCTTGAGGAGTTTCACTCTATACCTGCCCAGACTGTTATTTAGCCAAAGATTCAAAAACACCCCTAATGCAAATTTCTCTTGGTGGTTTCTTCCTTCCCGTTACTGCCTTTGTTATAGCTGCCCTGTTGTCCTTGAACTCAAACCTCTCTGTCCTCAGTTCAGTGAGATTGCCAGATCCCTCCCCCTATTGCTGTCTGAAAACTGCCTCTGGGCAGAAAATCAGGGCAATCAAAGGCCTCAACTTGTTGGTTTCCTTTCTTTCTCTGATTGTAATCCTATACAACCTGTTTTGCAGTATCTGAAAATCATTGTTCAGTAGACTTTGTCCAGTTTCCTGTTGTTTACCGTAAAAGGGAAGTCTGGATCCACTATTCCCTCATGGCCTGAAGCAAAGTCAGTGGTTAGATTCTGGATATGCTTTGAAAGTAGATTGGCAGGATTTGCTAATGGATCATGTATAAGAATAAAAAAGGACTCTTAAGACTTTTGGCCTCAGCAGCTGGAAGGAGGGATTTGCCATTTACTGACATGAGGACGGCTATGGTCGAACCAAGGAGGGGGGTGGCTGGGAGGGAGGTGAGAATCAAGAACTTGGTTTTGAAAATATTAATTTTGAACTGGCCCTTGGACTTCAAGTTGGCTGTCAGCTGGGTAGTTGGATATGCAAGTCTAGAACTTAAGGGAGAGGTCAGAGCTGAGATCCAAATTTGGGACTTTTTAGCCTATAGACCACTGGTTCTTAACCCTGGCTGCAGTGATGTTAAAATCACTCAAGAAACTTAGAAAAAAAATCAATATCCAAACTTGACCCTAAGTCAATTCGATCAGAATCTTTGGGGAATCAGGCCTTGGAATTGATATTTTAAAAAGTTCACCAGATTATTCTAATGTGCAGGAAAGGGTGAGAACCACTCCTGTGTGATTAAGTGTGATTTAAAGCCCCGCCCAAGATCAGCTAGGACAGTGGTTCTCAACCCTGGCTGCAAAGTCAAATTACCCCGGGGAGTTTTAAGAAGTCTTAATGCCCAGGTTCTCCCCTCACCATCCAATTGTATCATACTCTCTGGGGGCGGGGCTCAGGAATTAGTATTTTGTTCCACTCCTCAGATAACTATGTACAGCCAAGTTGGAACCACGGAGTTCCAGGGAGCCATCGTGGGACCCAGAAGGGGAGAGGTCTGAAGACCGGGCCTTAGTGTCTAAAACATGGAGCGGCTATGCTAGGAGGAGAACCGAGAGAGGGAGGTGGCAGGCTTTTCTCAGATGTCTGCGCTGTGGCTGTCCATTCACGTTTAGGAATTAAAGAGAGGAAATCAGACTGGAATCTCAGTGTGCACAGGTCGGGCTTGTGGACCTGAGTTTCTCTGTAGGTCAGTGGGTGAGCAGCCAGCATTCTCCCTGTGGTGTTTCCCTGGGCTCTTTGGGCACCTCATCACCTTCCCTGAACTGCATGCACCTTCATCAGTCACCACGCTTTCCCCTGCTGTCCGCCTTCCAGAAATATGGTGGAATTCCTCATCCACCGGAACCCTCCCTCCCCGTTCTCTGCGGTGTTGCCGGTTTACACCTTTATATCCCTTTGTCCTCGTTGTAGTAGGGTCTTGGAGGGAGAGCAGATAAAGTCAGGTGATGAGAGGGTCGTCTGGAGCAGAAGTCTACCAACCTTTTAAAATCTGAGGATCACTTGAAATGCTAGAAATATTTTTACACAATCTATATGCTAGAAGTTACATATACTTTCAGTTTCCATTAATAGAGAAAGTACATATTGATGGAAAGTCCTCTGAATTAATTCAGCACCACTTTTAAATGCATTAATGGTCTTACGTTTACATATATTTAGAAACTAATAGCACAAGCATGTAGAGACGGTTATGGCTGAGAACTATGTTCAGTGAATAAATACATTCAGACGCCTTTGCAGTAACTGCAGTCCTAGGAGCCCAAGTCAGATAACTGGGCCTCGCAGCTCTAGGCCCTGGGAAGCCACTGGAAGTTTTTGAATGGGGGCGGGGCTGTTCCCCGGGCACTCAAGTGCTCGCTCCCTTTACAGCTTTTCCTGTCCATAGTGGTCTCTTTCTCTGCGAGTTGAAGGTGGGGTAGGCTCTTCAAGAGAGCTTGTAGATAATGCCAGCTGGCCTTCCTGAGCAAATCATCTACCCAAAGAAAACAAAAGAATTTTCATAAAATTGAGTCTGCGGTTTTTATTCTACCACTTTCTTCTTCTCTGTTCTTCCTTATCTGCTATCGTGAGAAATTGTTTTCCTTGTTCCCTAACAGGACACATGATCAGCCTTTCCCAGCCCTGTGTAAAGCACTTGACACACTTTATCACATTTACTCCTCACCACCATCCTGTGGAAGTGGGTCCAATTCATATGCTTACTTTACATATGAGGCAGCTGAGGCAAAGAGAAGTTAAAAGGCTTTCTCAGATCAAAGAGCTCATGAGCCCTGAGGCCAAGTTGGTGCTGCCCCATGATAAGAAATTTAGAGACAACACGTTCTTAGTAAATGACTGAATCGGGAAAGGACTTCGAGCTGTACCCAGGCCTCCCAAAGGGCCCACCCTCTGGCAGCAGCCTCCCTGGTTTCCTCCAGGATTCCACAGACTGGCCCCCGACTCTCCAAGCCTGAGTGCAGTTAACGCTCCCCTTGATGCACCCTCAGCTCTAGTCAAACAAAACCTGGTACCGTGCGCCTCTGGGTCTCTCCTTACAGCTTTACCTCTGCCAAGAACACCCTCTCCTCCCTCTCCCCTTCACTTAACCAAGTTCCACATAGCATTCAAGGGCCACTTTCTCCGCAGAGCCGCCCTTGATGATTCAGCCTTCACTGATCCACCCTCTTTGTTTCGTTTCTGCCAGCGAAGGTCCAACCACACATTTAGGACTTTGCTTCCCACCAGACTGTTAGACCCTGCCTTTAAAAAAGAATGACAAAATACCAAAACACCAATTCAAAAGAATGTATGCACCCCTATGTTCATAGCAGCATTACTTACAATAGCCAAGATCTGGAAACAGCTCAAGTGCCCATCAGTAGATGAATGGATAAAAAAGCTGAGGTTCCTTTACGCCAGGGCTGTCAAACTCATTTTCACTGGGGGTCACAGCAGCCTCACGGTTGCCTACAAAGGGCCAAATGTAATTTCTACTCTTTAACAGTTAAGGAGTAGTTACATTTATACATTCCTAAAATAAATTTGGCCCTTTGAAGGCAACCACAAGGCTGATGTGACCCCCGGTGAAAATAAGTTAGACACCTCTGATCTACACAAGGGAATACTACACAGCAATAAAGAAGAAGGAACTCTTACCCTTTGCGACAGCATGGGTGGGACTGGGGATTATTATGCTAAGTGGAACAAGCCCATCAGTGAAAGACAAATACCATATGATTTTACTTATAGGTGGACTCTAATTAACAAAATTAATTAATGAGCAAAATAGAAAAAAACGACAAAGTAAGATGTTCTGTAATGAACAGATATTATTTTGATAATAATGTCTGCTCATTGTAGAACATCTGAAAAGAGAAGCATGAAGAAGTGAAAGAAAAAACCCAGTTCCACTGCTAAAATAGAACTACTGAAGAGATTTTCCTCTGAGTCTTTTTTTGGGACAAAATTTGGAGTCTTGCTTTTCATGTATTGATGGGTGACGTACACACAAACTTTGAAAGCATCCCTGTTGTGGGAAGCCCAGTGTTCTTGGAGAAGACGTTCCGCAGCTTGTCAGAAACACAACTGCATCCCCCACAGGACTTAGCCCAGGGACCCCATCGAGGGCCCTGATGAAGACCATGTGAGTCAGTGAGTGAGCGAGCGATGGGGTTGTCGGGGGGTGGGAAGGGGGTGGGTTATGTTTGGTACGTGGTATGTGCTAGTTACCACGTACCACTTAGGGGGTTGGAAAGTTGCAGAGTACTCGTTACCGTGTACCGTTTAGGAGGCTGGAAAATTACAGAGCACTCATGGACCCATGTCTGCCGACAAAGAGCATTTAAAACAAATCTTGTGAAATTACAGCTTTTGCGATCTGTGAGTTACACAGGCAGGAAAGTACGCAGCATGATGTGTTCAGGGAGAGCACTGGAGGCAATGGTGTGGCCATCTCGAGGGCCTGGGAAGGTGGGGTCTGAAAGAGAAAGGCCTTCCCCGCTGTCTTTCCCAGTGAGCAGTCCCTGTCCCTCAGAGATGACAAGGTGGAGGCCCTGCACAGACAGCCAGGGCTTCCCCGGGGTGAGGAGGCTGAAGCACAGGCCGTGACTACACTGAGAACCGATACAAAGAGAACTCCTCTGGCCTCGCTGTGTCCCTGAGATGCTGTGTGAATGTTAAGGCAGGCAGGGAACAGGGCAGTACAGGAGGCGTGCTGTCTGTCCTCAAGGTGAAGGTCAGTCTTTGCTTTCTTCTGAAACAGTAGTCAGTCGAAATGAAAGAGGGGTGAAATTGGTGGTGGTGTTTCTAGAATGTTTCTTGGCCTTTCGCTGCTGCCGAGAGCTGACCGAGGGCAGGCCCTGGGGACTCGGCACCACATCAGGGGGTCCTCTACTCCCAGGAGCAGTGATGGAACATCTTCCTGCCTTGGTGGTGGGAAGAGCCCCTGCTCCCCTCCCATCAGTGGCAGAAGCAGCGATGAGAATCAAAGCTGGGTGGGCGATGCTTCACTCCTTGGCAGAGAGATGGGAAATAAAGACTCTAAAGATGTTACACATCCTTTTACAGACCTCCAGAATCCCAGCAGCAGGAAAGAGGAGGAGGGAGCGACCCATCCCCCAGCCCAGCTTGCTGGCACAGCTCCCAGCAGACCGGTCCATGGACCGCGTCCACAGCTGCATGACAGTCTTGACGCCCCCAGTGTCCTTTCTCCCCAGGAGCCAACAGAACACACGCCAGGCTGGGGGAATACTCCCCACTGCCTTTGGGGTGTCTGTCCAGCCGTGGGGCAGGAGCACGGAGCAGGACAGCTGAGCTTCTGACACATTTCTACTCTGAAAGCCCTGGACAGTGTTGTCAGAGACCTGCAAGGGGAGGGTCAGCCACTGTGGGGTCCCTGAGTCGAGTTCTGACACCACCTCTCCCACTTTCTCAGGCCATGCCTTTCATGCACAGGCTCAGATTGTGCCTCTGAAACCTGAGGATAATAGCACCTGCCTCATAAATAATTGGGAGGAAAGGTAAATAAACTGTGTGTAAAATGACCTTTAAAACCATAAATCCTGCCCTGGCTGGTGTGGCACAGTGAATTGAGTGCCGGCCTGCAAACCAAAGGGTCGCTGGTTCAATTCCCAGGCAGGGCACATGCCTGGCGTTGCAGGCCAGGACCCCAGTTGGGAGCCTGTGAGGGGCAACCGATTATTGTATCTCTTGCTCATCGATGTTTCTCTCCCTCTCTTTCTCCCTCCCTCATCTCTCTAAAAATAAATAAATAAAATCTTAAAACAAACAAACAAACAAAAAACATGAATCCCATAGAAGCCTAGTAAGGAAAGCGGCACGATGGAATGATCAGAGTTGAGGAACGTAGTCATCATCTGTGCCTGTGGCGGCGGTGGTGGCTGTGGCAGGGACTGAGCCCTCTTTTTCAGTTACATTGACACACCTACTCGAGTAAATTGAAGTCCCCACCTCGAATAATTCCTTAAATAACGTCACATCTGCATTTCAGTGTGTAGACTGCGCCAAGCTCTTACCCACCCAGGAGTGCAAGGCGTTTCCACCAGCCAGCACTGCAAACATATACACTTTTCTATGTCCTTTCTGGCTGGTCACTGCGGCGTCACTGGCCTCCTGCACACCTGAGTGCTTTGCAGGCAGCAGAAGCCCGAGCACCTGGCTTTGGTACTCTCACCTTACACGCCATCCCTGCTGAGGACCTGGAGTCACGGGGTGGCAGTGGTTCTTCTGATAAAACAAGAAATCTGTGCAGTGCAGCCAGGGTCTAGCTGAAACCTCCCACAGTCTTCTGAAAGCTCAGCATGGCTGCAAGGCGCCCAAACAAGCCCAGGGTGGCTGGCCCCCACTCCCAAGAGATCCTCCTCGCAGATCTCCCAGGAAGGAAAGCAAGGAGGGAGGACAAGTGGCAGAGGCACCTTACAGTTTATGCAGGGACGAATCTAGACTACAGTGCCCCCCACACTCCCCCCCCCGGCTTATCATAGGGACACATTCCAAGACTCCCAGTGGGTGCCTGAAACCACAGATGGTATGGAACGCTATATATGTGATAATTTTTCCTGTACCTACATACTTTTTCACTTGAAGGAAGCACTTCAGGGCTTCCCTTTGGCATGTCTGAATTGCCAGTGTCATTACTCTTACACTTTGGGGCCATTAGGAAGTAGAATAAGGGCCACTTGAGCTCAAGCACTGCAGTGCTCTGACGGCCGAGAGGGCTGCAGCGTGAAACGGCAGGTGGCGCGTGCCGCCCGGATGTGCCGGACAAGGGGCTGATCCCTGTCCTGGGTGGGACGGAGCAGGACGGTGTGAGATTTCACCATGCTACTCAGAACGGCTTGCAATTTAAAACTTATCAATTATTTCTAGAATTTTCCACTAAATCTTTTCAGACAGCGGTTGACCACAGGTAACTGAAACTGCTGAAAGTGAAGCTGTAGATAAGGGGAGACTACTGTAATTTTAAAAATACCAAAACCCTTTCTTTTTTTTTTTTTTAAGATTTTTTATTTATTTATTTTTGAGATAGAGGGGAAGGGAGGGAGAAAGAGAGAGAAAGATCAGCTTGTGGTTGCCTCCTGTGCACCCCGCACTGGGGTCCTGGACCCCAACTCAGGGATGTGCCCTGACTAGGAATTGAACCAGCAACCCTTTGGTTTGCAGGCCGGCACTCAGTCCACTGAGCCATACCAGCCAGGTCCCAAAACTCCCTTTCTCATTCTGCGTATTGAACACCTACTAAATACCCGATATTGTATTGAGTGAGACTAGAACTGCGGCTCATTTACAAAGGTGCCAGTCCCTGGGCTGTGCACATTCTGGAGAGCTTGTGAAAAGCGATCGGCCTCTGTGCAATCACCCTGCACTAAAGACTAATCTCCATCCCTGGAGCCCAAGCCCAGTGTGGGGGTGAGGAGAGCTGGCATCAGAGAGAACTGAAGGGAGGTGGCCCCTGAGAACCACAGGGGCCTGAGCGGGTGTGCCCGCCTGGCTGGAGGAACCCAGCAGGCCTGACGAAAGCAGCTGGTTCCTTGGCTGCCCCCATCCTGCCTGGAAGGTTATTGCTCTGGATATAAATAGTCCCCTGCAGTTAGCAGGATAAATATAAACACAGCCTCCTGATCAGGGCTCAGAAACTAAGCTTTGCATCTGAGCTCCCTGCCGCTGCCATGGCTGTAAAACACAGAATGAGCAAGGGGTGGCATGCAGGGCTTCAGCAGGCAAGCCAGCGGGCTACATTAGTCAGACTGGGCTGCCATGAAGAAATGGCACCGCCGGGGTGGTGGGGGCCGGGGGCGCGGCTTCTTTATCACAATTCTGGAGGCCAGAAGTCCAAGCTCAAGGTGTCAGGATTGGTTTCTTTTGAGTCCTCTCCTCCTGACATGGAGGTGGCTGTCTTCTCCCTGTGTCTTCACAAGGTCTTCCCTCTGTGCATGCCTGAGTCCTAATCTCCTCTTCTTATAGGGGACCAGTCATATTTAGGGCCTAGTTATATGACCTCATTTGACCTTAACCAACTCTTTAAAGGCCTTTTCAACAAATACAGCCCTCTTCTGAGGTACTGCAGGGTTGGGGCTTCAACATAGGAATTTGGGGGGACAAGAGGTCATTGAGGCCATCCCTCTGCCTTCAGACTGAAACATATCAGACCTTCCTGGGCGAAGGAGAGTCGGTCTGCGTTTTAAAGGCCACCCTGCAGAAAGAGATTCCATATATTTAGTGGGACTACGATGACTAAGATTTCTGGAAATTGATGTTGCTCGTTATATATGACCAAAAGCCAGCTTTCTTCCACAAAGGCTGTGAATGAATTTAAGTGATAGAACTAGAATAAGCCAACTATAAGCTCTGAGAGGTCAGGGCAGTGTCCTAGCTCAGTGCTTGCACATAGTGGGGATTCAATGATCTTGTGGACAGGAGAAAGGGAGAAGGAGGAGTGATGGAAGCTTAAAAATAATGGAAAACTGATCAGAAATGTACCAACAGCCGGACACAGTCCTGCAGCAGTTGATCACACTGCACTGGCCCGGAGCTCCCACTGAGCAGGCAAACCTGGCCCTCGGGGCTCCAGAAAAGGGAGCCAGGACACAAGTCCCCTAGAAAACCAACGCTTCAGACCCTGAACCGAAGGAAAAACGAATTCCATGCATCTTTAAATAAAGGACCTGGGAAGCGATGTTTTCCCCTGACACAGACATCCTCTTCCCATGGGTGCTTCCACCGGTCCTTCCTAAAGGCAGGAGGCGAAGCGTTTACTCACAGGGACAGCGGTTCAGTCCCAGCGGAGAGCAAGGATGACAGGGTCCACGGTTGCTATTTCCTGATGAGCTGACTTAATGTAGAGATAGCATTTAGAGTCCTCACGAGAGAGGACTCGCTGCTTAGGGTCTCCAGGCTCTCGTTCAAGGCCCCTAGCAGGCAGAGTCTGTGCCCTCCCACATCCCAGGTCAGAGAGTTAGCCCCTGGCACAGTGAACACCCCTCATAGCTGGCACATAGTAAGCACTTCATGACTTTATCAAAGGGAATGAGCAGGCGAGTGTGCATGTCAGTGACGGACTATGGTCTGAATATTTTTGTCCCCCCACACCCAAATATCTGTGTTGAGACCTAACCCTGAAGGTGATGGTATTAGGAGGGGGGGCCTTTGGGAGGTGATTAGGCCAAGAGGGCAGAGCGAGGGTTCAGCATGTCTTGCTCACTTCGTGGCCACAGTGCCTGACACAGAGCAGGCTTTTGTACCCGGCAAATGAGTATGTATATGTGAATAAGTCAGCCCTGGCTGGCGTGGTTTAGTGGATTGAGTGCCGGCCTGTGAACCAAAGGGTCGCTGGTTCAATTCCCACTCAGGGCACATGCCTGGGTTGCAGGCCAGGTCCCCAGTCAGGGGGGCGCCCAAGAGGCAACCACACATTGATGTTTCTCTTCCCTCTCTTTCTCCCTCCCTTCCTCTCTCTAAAAATAAATATATAAAATCTGTTTTTAAAAAAAGTCAGTAGGGGACCCCTGAAGAAGGTTCAAAGAGGAGAGACAATGCTAGCAAAGTGGGTGAGGGCGTTGGGTGCCGGTGTAAGACATTCTAGTTCCTCCTGTCACTTGGGAGCTTGGTGTGGCTGGATCAGGAGGGTGATCTTGGTAGAGCTGTGCTTCACGATACAGTCGATTTGGGACAATGTACAGAACAGACCAGAAGGAGAAAAAATGTTTCCAGAACACAGAGAGTCTGGGATCCTGGTCAACAAGGCCTCCCGGTGTGAATAGGGGGAGGGGCTAAAGCAAGGTGATGAGTGGCAGAATGTGGGACTTGGAGTCAGGCAGACTCGAGTAGGAATCCTGGTTGCCATTTTCTGTGACCTTGGACAAGGTCATTGACACCGCTGATCCCCAGCCTCCATCTCCTGCTGCCTGAAACCTGGTGATCTCTTGCCACACACCCAGGGCAGGCTTTTTGTCCAAGTCTCCAACTCAGTGCAATCACTTGCAGGTTTCAGAGCAAAATCACAGTTGTGCTCTCTGGGCCAGAGGCTGAGCTGGGCCTCAGGAGGAGGAGTGGGAAGAGCCGTGGGTGTGTGGTTTGGGCCTGTGTGCTGGTGCTGTTCTTTCACTTCTCACTGTACTTCTGGGCTTTGGTCTCCTCACCTGAATAATGAGCATGACCCCCACTCACCAGGAGTTGCCGTGAGGAATAACACATCTGTGAAAGCAGTTAGAGTGCTGGGCATGGGCTAGGGGCTCCCTAAAGCCAGCCCCTCCGTCCACTTCCTGTGAGCCGGGGATCCACGTCCCTTCCCTGTAGGTGGCTGAGAGCAGAATGTGCAGGAGAAACTGGCTCCCACCCCGTTTGGAGAAGGAGGTGCCCTCGCTCCTTAGCATCAGTCCAAGGGCCACAAATCTAGTCCCTCTGGACCCAGCCAGGCCCTAACCAAGACCCTTAGGTTTACCAGCCTATACAGCAGGGGGCCTGTCAGCGGGCCACCAGGGCAGACACAGGGTTCTGCAGTGGCCCTCTAGAGTGCTTCCCTAGCTGTGACTTTAAAGTGTGGGTTTGTTTGCATTTTGTCTTCTCATCGTTATCACTCCACTGGAGCAGCCAACCAGGCTGCCTTCTGTGAGAAGAGGGGAGGGGAGGAGGCAAGTGCTGGGGACAGCGTGGATAGATCCAGAGCAAGTGCAGAAAGGCCCCTGGGCCTGAGTGAGTCCTCCTGAGCTTCTCAGGCACTCGGCCCCTTCTCCCTACCCCTCCCTGCCGCCTGGGCACAGAGGCCCTCCTTCCCATGGGCGGGGATGAGGGGTGCTTCTCCAGGCGTGTGAAAACTGAACTGACAGAGAAGTTGGAACTGTCCACATGACAGCCGGAGTCCCTGCTTTATAGGAACCACCATAGGTTGCCTTTTTAAAAATCTGCTCCTCTACGATAAATGATTTGAGGTAAAAGTAATTCAAGTGACATGGTGTTGACGGTTCCAAGCAGAGGTGGACGGACCTGCCTTCTCCCCTTAGCCAGGTCTCTCTGCTCTTCTGAGAGGTGGCACTGGCCAATCACAGCCTGCGTGGGGGCCCTGAGGTGGGGGAGCAAGGAATGCAGCCAGGGCTACATCTCGGCTTTCCTCCCCTCGTGGCTCCAGCTCCAGCTCCTGCTGGCCAGGGCTTTGCCCCATCAGTGACTGTCCTGCCGTCCCTGACCTTGGATTTGGTCTTCTCCCACAGTTCTGGGCTGAGGCTAGGGCTCTGCTCTTTTTGCGGGGGGGCAGGAGGAGTGGTGATCTCACTTCTGAATTAGTCATCAGAGAGACGGGGACAGATGTGCGAGGGGAGGGGCCAGGACGGAGGATGGGCTCTGCGTAAACGAGCCATCTTCCCGCAGCTACAGCTCCCAGGCCTGAGCTGGACAGCGACTGCCAGGGCGAGGTTGAGGAGGAGCTACCCTGGAGGCAGGAGCCATTAACCAGCCTTTAATAACTCACTTGGCTGGACGATTTCTGGTGGGGGGGAAAACCTCAATCACACAGATGAAGCGCAAAGTTGGGAGAGGTTCGAGTCACCCCACCGGCAGGGAAAGTAGTGCCGGCTCCAAAGCCGATTCTCGGGGTCACTTGCCCATCGCTCCTAGTTTACCCACACTTTCCCAATGTGAAAAATTCACCAGCCTGCAGCCTGTGGCGTGGTGTCTTCTAGACCCCTGCCCTCTCAGCCACCTCCTCCTGCCCTCCCGCCCTCCTCCAACAGAACATCATCCCAAAGGCCCCCACAGAACAAGCCAAAAGCAAACAGGGAAAGGGTGAGGGGCCCACTTTTTCCATGAGTCTTTCTGGCCGTTGCCTCTTTGGCCTGAGCCATGGAGCATCCAGTATGCGCCCAGGCCACATCGGCTGTGGAGCAAAGGAAACCAGGCACGCGGCCCTTGGGGAGCGGTCTGTCCACTATTTGCAGTTTAGACCAACCCACAAACGCCCACATGCACAGCAGCCCACAGTTTCAACTCTTCCACAATAGTCCATTTTCTCACCCCACTGCCACTCTCCATTTGGGGATTGGAGAAGGTGGAGAAGGTGGCGCCCCCTGCCAGCAGGGCCTCTCCCCCAGCCCAGGGGCCAGAGCCTGAAGAAAGCTCAGAGGGGATGTTGCCACTCACCTGGAACCACTGAGGAATCTGAGGCCCAGGGAGAGGGGAGGACAGCAAACCAACGATAGACTCACTCTTGGAGGTATACACAAGAGCTTTTCCTAGTCGTGGCCTGTCTGTATCTTGCCTCAGGTGAAACCGTAATGCACTTCATCTGCAAGCAAGGGCCACACCTCGCCCGTGGTGTTTCCCAATTGAGCTTGCTTCATTTTGAGCACTTTTCACATCCTGGGCCCTGTGGGAAGCCTGTGGGAACCACCCTCATTGACTCCTCACAGCAACCTTTCGAGGCAGGCAGTCCCCAGGCCATTTTTAGGGGGAGAAGTAACCCATTCACATTGCCCCACCAGTGAGGGGAGGCGCCAGAGTATGAGTCCACAGCCCCTGCTCCCAGCTTCTGCTCTCAACTCTCCAAGAAAGGTGATGCTGGCGCTTCCCAAGTTGCAGGAATGGAGGCTTGCTGAGTTTATCTTCTGCAGCTGGAGGTTTCCGGTGCTTGTCAGTTTCTAGAAGGCAAAGCATGTTGCCAGATGCCAGGTTCAGGTGCTGGAAAATCTCCTAGAG
This sequence comes from Micronycteris hirsuta, assembly GCA_004026765.1. Classification (NCBI taxonomy): domain Eukaryota; kingdom Metazoa; phylum Chordata; class Mammalia; order Chiroptera; family Phyllostomidae; genus Micronycteris; species Micronycteris hirsuta. The sequence goes on along the minus strand of PVJI01008323.1, from coordinate 33,128 downwards.
TTGCCAGGTGAAGCTCCCACTCCCACAAGGCTCCCTTTAAGGTCAGCCCCAGTACAAGGTGGAGGGGAAGTTCCCTCAGCCTTGTCCGCTTCTTGCACAGGTTCGCACAGCCCATCAGCAAGAGTCACTGCACACTGTCTGCGGGGCAGGCACCAAGCTGCAGGTGGGAACCAGCCAGACTGAACCACCCACACGCCAGCCCTGGGCACTCTCGCAGGGGGCCACACCTCGCTCAAGGCACGTCTGCTCCTCCCTCTCAAAATCTCACCCACCCTTCTGGACTGAACCCAAATACCTCTTCCCTTCTCTCTTTCCCAGTCACTCTACCAAAAGGACCTCAACCCTGACCCTGACCCTGACCCTGACCCTGGCCAGAGCTAGTCTGGCTGCGCCTGGGCCTTGGGGATGGTTTTGTTTCCCAGGTGATTCTGTTTGCACCTGGACTGAAAAACTGCTGTACCAGCCGGAAGCAACCCCCTTCTTTTTCTTCTGGACTCGTATGCATTGGACTTCCCCCTCATCACAGCGCAAGCTCCTGCCTCTACTTTCCAATCCGGGCTCTGCCACTGGCTTGTTCTGTGATCTGAGCAAGTGGTTTAACCTCAGTGTCTTTATCTATTAAATGTGACTTCATTTACTAATCTCACAATTGGGGATGGTAATAACTCCTCTGTCATTCGTCAAATCTCCGTCAATTATAGATGTACCATTATTGCCTACCATTAAGAATTTAAAATGCTATCACATAAACTGTCCGGTCATTGATTGTAACATCCTTCCTGATTTCAGGGAGGTTGAAATTCAAGGGAAAAAGGTGTGACTTAGAATGAATGGGCGTCTCGCAGAGTTGTTGTGAGGGTGAAATGCACTGATATACGTGACGTCTTGGCAGAGTGCCCGGGAATCGTGAGGGCTCCACACACGTCAGCTATTATCACCCCCTCCGCACACTCCTTCCTCACCGAGTGCTTTAACGACTTCTCCCAGCCGTTCTTCCGGCCCCACTGCTCCCCAGGGCTTGGGGCTTCTCCAGGCTGGATGTCTTGCCCTGAAGAGTGACTCGCACGAGGACACACGGACAGCGCCAGGAGTGCTGCCAGAAGCCCCCCTTTTCCTCCCCGGCAGTCAGTGTCTGAGCTCCAGTCACAGAGCAGCGCATGGAAGCCCCGCCCTTCACCCCACAGCCCACCCCACAGCTCCCTCTGTTCCCTGTTCGGAGAGGGAGAGGCACTGGCAGGCCTGGCTGCTGACCGGGCCTTGGGCGTGAGCTTCGGGCTGCTTAAGTACTAAAGTGAGGCTATTAATCCCTCCTCTGGCCCATCAGGAAGGATGGGAGGAGATGGGGATACGGGGAAAGGCTTCTCAGAGGAGTGCACCTTATAGACAAGTGGGCCCACGGCAGGATTGCCAGATTTAGCAAATAAAAATACAGGACTCCCAGTCAAATTTAAACTTCATATAAACAACGAATCACATGGGAGATACTTACACTAAGAAGTAGTTCATTACTTGAAATGATAGTAATATTTAACGAAGCATCCCGTATTTTATCTGGCAACCCTAACACTTCCTTTCCCCTCCCCTGCTCACTGACACACATTTCAGTTTTCCTACTCTTTCTGGTATTTAACTCTCAGCCTTTAGAAGTTCTTAAAATGTTTACTTTCAGTCATTCAGCCATCATGTAATGATCAGTGCCTGATTTATACAGCATTTCCTCATTCACTGGAGAGTGGAAAGATTCCTGATAATAATAAACCTTTATGAGAACAGCGCGAGGCAGATTCCAACCAGAAGGGTCATGGGGGATATAACATTCTTTCTTAAAGGAAGTGTGTTAGCCCATTTGCATCAGAATCATCAGGAGACAGTTGCCAAGTGCAGGTTCCTGGGCCCCTCTTCTGACCTGGCAAAGAGCCTGGAAATAGTGAGAGCTCAATGGACTAAGTAAAGCTCTGGAGTGGGACTTGCCTTGGAATCTGCATTTAATCGTACATCCCAGTTGCTTGGAACAGCCCTGGTTTATACGTGCTGTCCTGGGGGAGCTATTAGCAGCGCCCTGTTACTCTCACAAGTCTCCTGGGTTGGACTGTCAGGTATATTTCTCCCCTCAGAGTTGACGCTACAGAACCAACAGGACAAGGTGGCTGAGGTGATGAACCAAGACTTCCCATCTTCTGGCTCAGTTGGAAGGGCTTCAGGGTCAGCTCAGCCACTTAAAAATGATGACTTGGGCGAGTACCCTCAATGCCCTCAGCCCACATCCCAGCCTGCATTGTTGGGGTTGTTGATGCCTCCCTCACAGGGTGGCTAAAGGGGCTGGATGTGTCCTGTGTCTGGCACAGAGGATCCACCCACAGCCCAGGATACAGCTCAGTGCTGGCCTCCCCATCTCAATTGCAGGCTCTTCGAGCTGAACTCCAGAGGCCCTGTCACCAGGGCCCCCATTTGCGAAGGCGGCACTAGACAGGCTGTGGGAACAAGTTTAACAGCTTTTGTCAACGTGGCATAATAAAGCCCCCAAGTGTCTGCTCTTTGCAAACTGGGATGGCAGATCAATTGTGGCATAAACAAAATAGCAGGCTTGGTGCAGAGCTGGGGACAGATTACGCCTCTGCAGGGTGTGATGGGGGAAGGAGAGGGTTTCAGGGTGGCTGGGTCTGTCTTTTCTCATCCTGAAACCTTGAGGCCCCTCTCCGGAGCAGCCTGACTCCCTGTGGATTGTCAGAGCGTGGGGGACTGTTCCTCCACTCTGGGAAGCATCTGGCTAGGCATCAGCCCAGGCAGGGACCCCACTCCTCTCAGCAAGAAGCCTGACCCCAGGGCCTTGGCATCCCCCAGAGTTCTAAGTCTATTAGTGGGGAAAGAGGGGACACCATGCGCCCTCCACCTGAGCTGAGCTGACAGTGTGGCCTGGAGGGAGGCAAAGGGAGGTAAAGCGGGCACAGGCATCAGACCTCAGCAATGGGGGCAGAGAGAGGGACATTTGCATTGAATGCCTTCTGCGTTGTCTCAGAACCTCGTGACCTGCCTGTCCACTTCTGGGAAGAGCGTGCCACCGCCAGTCAAGCATTTGGCCTCATTTTGGGCCTGCAGTCACAACCATGAGGAGACCCCGGGACAAGTCCTGGCCCAGCCTCTCTGTGGGGGCAGCAGGGCAAAGCTGTGCCCTGGCCCAGGGATGAGCTGCTGGCAGCAGAGGGGTGATCGTCTGTACAAAGTCTCTGAGAAGGCAGCCCAGAGACTCTATGAGGGCAGAGACTGCGTCTGTCTTGTTTTCCACCATATCCCCGAGCCTAGTAGGAAGCCTGCCAAACCATGTCAGGGGCGGGGGGGGGGGGGTGAATGGTGGACGCTGGTCTCGCAGCTGCATATCTGGTAGCGCAGCAATGTAGAGGCCCTAACGTAAGGTCATACCTCTGTGGGGAAGGAACCAGGTCTCATTCTGGTTCCATCATTCAGGGACACCCAGGGGGACACGTGCTCAACAAGAGACCCGACTCCAAAGGGAAGCCTGGGGTGGAATCCAGGAGTCCAGACTAGGAGGCATTTGCAGGGATCTGAGGATGCTCCAGGAGAAGGAAGAGATGATCTTTGACTCAGAGGGTGGGTCAGGTGGGGGCAATCCTATGGGGACACCAAAGGGCAAATGAGAACCCTGCTTGTGAGCAACCAGCAAGACTGTTAGCCAGAAACAGTGGTGCCCTCTGCATCTCATTCCTCCTGCTGTGCCCAAGGCCTGGGTCAAGTCTGGTTTGAATAGCCCCGTCTGTCTTAGCTGTGCCGAGCCACAGGTGATGCGTCCACCTTGGTGGGAACATTCAAGCAGGAGCAGTGGCCCCTCTCCCAGCAGCAGGCACTGGGAGGAGAGCCACAAGAGGAGAGAGGACTCGTGGGGACAGGAGTCATGACTGAGCCTCAGCCCTGGAGGACTGCAGTTTGGTTTTCTAAAAGCGATAGAGGCTTTTGTGATGCTCTCGGAAGACAGTCCTGGTTACATGGCTAATTTGGTCTTTCACTCTCTGGTGGCCAAATTCTGAATCTAAGGATATAATCCATCTTCCTCAACGTGGGTTCATGATCATAAAATTTTCTCCTAACTCGAGCCATTGGCATAAGATCAAGACCATGGTCAGGTAAGTGGGCATTTCTTCCAGTGAATCTAGAGACTGATCAGCACACAGGTTTAAGGAATTACTCTGAAAAAATATTTTCTCGGTGCCTTTTAAGGAAATAGTAAGCTCAGAGAGACAAAACTCTATTTCCTCCTTTCCAGGGCTGGCCCCACCCCCCTAGCAGTGCACAGGTGGCCCTCTTGACATTGGGTGTGAATTAAAGAGAGATGCCCCTGACCTTTTGCTGCAGAGGTGTTGCAAGGTGCCTTAGTGCTACTCAGACACATGATTCATTTTCAGCTCATACTCCAAGCAACATTCAATCTTCCTACCAAGAGATTAAATCCCCTCTTATAACCAGAGTCGGGCAGCCATGAGTGCCACAAAGAAACTAAAGCCAGCCGCAGGCTGAGAGCTCAAGCAGGAGGGGCAGAGCTACCTCTCTGTGCTGCCCTGTGTGGCATGGGCTGAGCCCACTGGTGGGAAGCCAAGCCTTCTGCAGAAATCAATTGATAAAGAATCTCCTTTAAAGACTGTGCTTTGAGTAAGTAGGTGAATTAAGACTTAATTATAAGAGTTCAAAGCAATCAGCAGCTGCCCAGGCACAGAGCCAATCTGCCAGAACAAAAGCAGCACAGGACTGCACTGGACCAAAACCTTTCCATTCGCAAGTGTGAGCAGGGATGATGGCGGTCCTTGGGTGAGAAGAAGCTGACACTCAATGGCAAAACCATGTTTACTCTCTGAAGATTGTGGACTCACTCTCAAACAATCCTTTTGTTGGTTTCATAAGCCTCTTTTCAGAGACCATCAAATGGTCTCCCTGGACTGAATACACTCTACCTAGTCCCCACAAATCCCACATAAAATGAAGCCTTTAATGGAATTCTATCCTGATAAGGCCTAGGTGTGCCACTGGTTACATTAAAAAAACCGATTCAAGGGGTCAAAGAGCAGATGGCTCTTGCTTTGTAGGCATCTCCATGGTTTGCACGGGTGCAGTGGTTTCTGTTTTGTGTCCTGATGGGTCCTTCCTAGTGACCATCTTGCCCCACCCATTTTTTAATAGAGAGGGGAAGGGAGGGTGAAAGAGAGAGAGAGAAACATCAATGTGCAAGAGACACATGGATCGGTTGCCTCTCGCACACACCAACTATGGAGGGACTTGGACCGCAACCAAAGCACATGCCCTGACTGGGAATCGAACTGGCAATGTTTTGGTTCCTAGGCTGGCACTCAATCCACTCAGCTACACCAGCTAGGGCTTGGCCTATCCATTTTAACTTAAGATCCCCAACAGGAGGGGCCATATCTCCTCCAATAGTTTATGGGCTGACAAAATCAGGAATAATGTCTAATGCCACTAAGAGAGAGAAATGTCTAAGTACTAACTCCTCTCCACTTGACTGACGCCACTCAAGGTAGAAGCCATGTCATCACCTGCATACGCAGAGCACCCACGCAGTAGGGACCTCCTGTCCAACCAGGCCCTCGCTGACCCCTGTCCTGTCTCTGCAGGTTTCGGCATGACCACACCCGCCACTGTGGGCGGGAAGGCATTCCTCATCGCCTACGGGCTGTTCGGCTGCGCTGGGACCATCTTGTTTTTCAACCTTTTCCTGGAGCGCATCATCTCGCTGCTGGCCTTCATCATGCGCACCTGTCGGGAGCGTCAGCTGCGCCGCAGCGGCCTGCTGCCCGCCACCTTCCGCCAGGGCTCGGCGCTCTCGGAGGCCGACTGCCTGGCGGGCTGGAAGCCCTCAGTGTACCACGTGTTGCTGATTCTGGGCCTGTTCGCCGTGTTGCTGTCGTGCTGCGCCTCGGCCATGTACACCAGCGTGGAGGGCTGGGATTACATGGACTCACTGTACTTCTGCTTTGTCACCTTCAGCACCATCGGCTTCGGGGACCTGGTGAGCAGCCAGCACGCCGCCTACCGGAACCAGGGACTCTACCGCCTGGGAAACTTCCTCTTCATCCTGCTCGGCGTGTGCTGCATCTATTCTCTCTTCAATGTCATCTCCATCCTCATCAAGCAGGTGCTCAACTGGATGCTGCGAAAGCTGAGCTGTCGCTGCTGCTCCCGCTGCTGCCCGGCACCCGGCGCGCCCCTGGCACGGCGCAACGCCATCACCCCCGGCTCCCGGCTGCGCCGCCGCCTGGCTGCGCTCGGCGTCGACCCCGCGGCCGGCGACAGCGACGCCGAGGGCCGCCGCCTGTCGGGCGAGCTCATCTCCATGCGCGACCTCACCGCCTCCAACAAGGTGTCGCTGGCGCTGCTGCAGAAGCAGCTGTCCGAGACGGCCAACGGCTACCCGCGCAGCGTGTGCGTCAACACGCGCCAGAATGGCTTCTCGGGCGGAGTGGGTGCGCTGGGCATCATGAACAACCGCCTGGCCGAGACCAGCGCCTCCAGGTAGACTGCCCGCCCGCCTGCCCTTCTTGCTGCGCCAGGGACCCTCGCCAGGCTGGCGTGCCACCAGGCGTGGCTTGCTTTTCTTCTCTCAGACGCTGGCGCTTTCTTAATCTTTATCCAATAAAATGAAACAAAAAAAATTTTTTTAAAGAAATACTATTTGGCCAGGCCTGATGTTATCAGTGGCAGGTTTGGGGGGAACCTATTTTACTTGTGGGTCCCCTCTTGGAGAACTGTGGCCCCAAGTAGATTCTCCTCCAGGGAGAGAAAAAGTGGCACCCAGTCCCTCACCTGGTGCATACCGCAGCGAGGAGAGTGCCAGCCCCAGGTTTTGCAGACTGGCATGAAACCCGGTCCCCATGCACATAAGCAGCCGGCAACCCCAAAACATATGGTGCAACTTTACATGGCTCTGAATTACCTCCGCAGCATTTAGAATCCTGGCCCAGCCTAGCAGCTTCCTTCTGGTCGTCAGAAGTGATATAGTCACAGTTTTGACAGGTGGGGGTGGGGAGAGCCATCTGTTACCTCCTGATGTATATATATAGCACAGCCGCTACACACAGAATGGTGTAGTATTACGCAATGAGATGAAACATAGAACCAACTTGCGGACTGCAGCGTTTCCCCGAGATTTGGAAATTGCAGTGGTGAGGGGCTTAGCTGGCCTTTCTCAGCCTGTGGTTCACTTAGCACCACACACAGGGCAACTACTTTGAATGAAGGAAAGCCAGGGTGGCCTGCCTGCCGGAGGGGAGCACTGGGCTGCAGGAGCCCTGCTCTGCTTCAGCTGCCTGATCTCAGAGGCTCCCGTTACATCTCTGAGTCTCCCAACCCTCCTTTCTCTCACCGGCATCATCCATGTTGCTTTGCTAGTGTGGTTTTTTTTTTTTAACTCCCATTGATCAGTTCAACATTCTTCCCTTTTAGAGAGCCTGCTGGTGCAGAGCGCAGCCTCCAGCCCTCCCCTCCTGCTCTGAATGGGAGCTGCGCCAGCTGCACCCTTGAGGCGCCAGGCCCCGCAGCACCAGGAAATCAAAGCAGCTGTCCTACAAATGTCAGAGAACTTGACTCCAGAGCCCATCGTGTTTTGAGGGCACATCCCATTCTAAACCTCATTTGGCCCCCACTGGTAATCAAGTGAAGTTGTTTCCCCCACACATGGTGTGTATTGGAGGTAGAGGAAGGCAGGAGGGAGGAAGCTGGTGGAATATCGAGATGGAAGCAATTTTAGGATTCAGGTTTTGCTCTGAATGATCCTCAAGCTGACAGTCAGGGTCTCCCAGACTCACCCTGGCCAGACTGACCTGGAGGAAGGTCAGATGCCCATCCTTTACTGAAAGGATAAGGATCTTGAAATATGAAGGAACAACACTCTTTCAGCCCATTTTCCTCATCTGAAAAGATGATGATCCGAAGAACAAATGCAAGAACCTAGTCAGACATGGTATTACATATATATATATATGTATACGCACACATATATATGTGTGTATATATATATATCTTCTGACAGGAAGTCTTAGAAAAGCACTGGACACCTCACACCACCGAAAGGCATCGAAAGCGATGAGGTCTCCCTCCCTGGCAGTGAGGGAAGCATATGAGCCTGGAACACACACTCACTACTATTAAGAGTCACACTTAAAGGTCAGCCTCTTCTTTCCTCTTCCAGTTCATGACAGAAATAAAAAAATAAGTTGGGATCTTAGTGACTCTCCAGCTACTTTGGGTAATTTCTAGTTTGTGCTGAAATACGTTTTAAAACACAAGCCCTAGTTGGGGTGAAGCCAGTGAGGCAGAGCTGCGGGAGAGGTTGGGGCTGCTTCCCCTGCGAAGGGGAGGGGTCCTGGGAGCCACACCTCCTGAGGATCCACTGTGAGGGTCGAGCCAGCTCCTGAGCCACCTGCCCACGTCTGAGTGATGGCTGTGGTCACGCTGAAGGGACTGCATACTCAGGCACACATTTTCTAGGGCTGGGTCCTCTCACAGGACCTAGAAATAAAGTGTCAGATGTATCCCTTTAAAAGAGCGAAAGATTAAAAGGCATCCAATTAGAGGTGTCACCTAGGCAACGAGAAATAACTTGGGGATCTGAGCCATCCAGATGGGGAGGTAGAGATCCCCATGATAGACGTGCCTAGACCATGAGGTCTCAATAGCAGGCAAAATAGCAGAGCGCCTGGAGGGAGTGAGCCCCCACACCAGCACAGGGTGCTTATGACCCGCCCGTCAAGGCTCTTTGAGCTAGATAGGCCAAAGAGGTGTCCAGGCGATCCCGCTGACCGGCACACAGGACTACCCAGAATCCCATCCCAACAGGAGGAAACAGGACCTGCCTCCTGAGAAGAAAAATCTCAAAACCTTCTTTGACAGTCTTCTTTGTCAGCAGTGCTTCTTAAAGTCTATCCTAAAGTGCTCATGCCTCGGCCTTAGCTGTTGTTGCTCCTTTTCCTATCCTTTGCCTTTGGAAGGAGGTGACTGTGGGCAGCTTGGGCAAGCTTCTGAAGGAACCAGAGTTGTGGTTTGAGGAGGCAGGGAAGGGACTGTTCCCTCCCATCAACCTCCCAGAGAAACACCACCCTCCCACGTACAATGGTAGCTCAGGAGCCAGTGGCAGGCATGTATGTTTGCCCCTGTTCTCCTGGTCCCTCCCCCATCACTGTCCATCACCTCAGGCCAAAGGGCTCAGTGCCCCAGAGGCCAGGGAATGCTCCTAGGAAAAGCCAAGCTCCCAAGTTTGGGGGAATTAATGGAGCCTAGACTCACACCTAAAGGGCTTGTTTGATACCCTGCTGGAGGGTGGGCGTGGAGAACCAAAAGTCCTTAACAAGCAGGTGGGATCTTCCTATCATTTCAGGAACAGCAACATTGATAAGGGCCCCCTTCTGTGGTGCAGATTCTTCAGAACCGCAGGCTAAGAAAGGGCTCCATTTTCTTAGATGCTGTGGCCTCACCCACCAAGTGGGGGTCTCCAGTTTGACCCGCAGCTTGCTTACCACGGTCTACAACTCCTCCGGGCACGAGGCGTCACTTTCTAACCTTAGACCCACGCACATCCCTCCAGTGCTGGGGCTGTGGGGCAAGATGGCACAGGCTTTTATTTATTTATTTACTTACTTACTTACTTATTTTATTTATTTTTATTTTTTATTTAATTATTTATTATTTATTTGTTTATTTTATTTATTTTATTTTAGGCACAGGCTTTTAAGAAGCCCTTGCCACCCAGCTGTGGCCATGCAGAGGCCAGGGTCTTGGTGAATAGCCAGGCCTTCTCAGAGCTGAGCAGGCAAGTAGAGAAGCCACCTATGGGGTCCTTGCTTGCTAATAAGGCCAGGTGACCTCCTCTGACTGAAGCCAGAGCCTCCTGGCCTGGTAAAGGAGGGAGAAGTCTCAGGCAGCCTTGGGCACTCAGCTTGTGGAAAATACCTACAGTCCTGGACATCACACATCACAGCAAAATGCACACTCATCAGCCTTACGAAGAGCAGCTAGCCCCATTCCCCAAGGAAAAATTCTGGTCTGGGCCACTGTAAGAAGAAAGATTTTCCACTTTTAACTTGCTGGAGATCTACTAGAGCTTGGAAAATTCTTTTCTGCCTTGGGGGAGTTTTATGTACACTTTGCATGAATTTGTCTTTTACACAGAAGCCCACATCCAAACCCAAGTGAAGCCCTGGCAGAGAGCTGCTAAATTTACCCAGGCTCCATTGCCCCTCAGTGAGGCCCGCTAGTAGAGGCCCTCTTCCTGTGTGCTTTGGGGTGAGGGGTGACTGAGCTCTCAGGGCCAAGGGAGAAGCTTCCGGGGAACCAAGGCAGATGGCAGCCCACAGAGGCAGAGACCGCAGGGGCTGTGGGCCAGGCGATTTCATCTTACTGTAACTTTTTACATTCTTAACAAACAAAAAGCACAATTCCACACGCACACTGTCTGGAAAGCACATCCAGACAGATCACTTAGGGCACTTCCGAGTCCAGAGGAGGAGCTGGGACTTCTTTGTTGTGGTGGTTACATGTGACGTGCTCGCTCCGAGCTGTGGGGCGGGAAGGGATGGAGGGCTGCTGAAAGCACTCCTGGCCCCAGGACGGCACGTCAGCGTGGACTCGGGGCCTGGACTCTTGCCCCTGGAGCAGCTCCGGCACCTTCAGGTGTGGGCAGTGTCACAGCTCCATCACGGCCCCTTTGCAGCCCCACGCCCAGCCAGTCTCCTTGTGGACTGAGAAGTGATGAGATTTCTGCATAACCTGACCCAAGCCCCATTTCCCCCATCTTCTAGCCTCCTTCCTCCCTCCCCTCCCTAGGAAGCCCCCCTGGCTTTACAAATTATTTTCTATGCTACATGTTCTCTCAGGAGGGGTGGGTAGAGCATGCGGGGCAAGCCTGCAGGGTTTCTTAAACAATACATTTATTTTTCTGAGCAGCACTCCAAGAGAGGACTTGAAGCGTGTCTGAATTAACCATGAATAAAATGCAGCCTGCCACCCCTTGATTTGTTTGTGTTCTGTCTGTCGGAGCCACCTGCCGCCCCATCTCCGGGCTCAAACCTCATCTCTGGGGGGCCCAGGGGACTTCAGCTTGGAGGATTGGGCTTAAGTGGCAGCTCCCACATGGGTTATTCTGCAAAACGACAGTGACATCCATATGAGTTGGGGGGTGGGGGAGAGCACCAAGGAAGATCACAGGCAGCCTGGCCACACTGGGCCAAGGCAAGTTTCTGATAGCCAGGGCCGGAAAGAAGGCAGGAGTGCCCAGGAAACTGGAGCTGGGGTGATTGGGAGATGGGTCCCCACTGTGGCCCTGGTTTCCAACCCTGGCTGTGCACTAGTGTTTCCAAAGGCAGCTTTAAAGACACTGCTGCCCAGCCCCCCAGCCCCACCCTCCACCCCTGAGATTCTGATTTCAGTGGTCTAAGGGGAGTGCAGGAGGGCACTGGCATATTTTGGAAACTGTTAAGGTGATCCTAACGGGCAATCAAGGTCTTGAACCTACGCTCTCAACATGAAGCACTCACATTGCGGTGTGGGAAGGGCACTCATCCAGGAGTTAGGAGGTCTGAATTCCAGTCCTGTATCTGGCAGTCACTCTGCTTGCTCAGATCCTCAGTTTCCCCATCTCTAAAATGGGATAATGATATTGTCCCCACCACCTCTCAGTAGTCTTGTGAAAAGTAAATGAGAGGCTGGGAACTCTGAAAAGTGTAAAGTGCTCCATAAATGCAAAGTGTCACCGTTATAAGAGGCATTTCATATACTAAGGGACCAGGCAGCCCCCATCATTTCTGGTGGGGACCCTTCCTGCAGAGCCAGCTGGGGAAGAAGTCTCCATGGTATGACTACTTCTGCCCACAACGCCTTCGCAAGCCTTTCCTTTTTGACACAACCTTAATCGCCATCATACTAGTGCAAGCCGCACTGAGGCTCTCCCCACCCTCCCCAAGTCATCCTTTTCCTTCAAGTTGCCCAAGAGATGAGAAGTAAGTGGCAAGTCCTTACCCCACCCCCCTCAATCTGCCAAATTTCTCTCCAGCCTCCCCCAACCCAAAAGGTTTCCTCCAGCTGCAGCATGATCCACTCTGGTCTTCTGGTCTTTCTGGTCTTTTTAATGCTCGTCAAAGCTACCAAATTGATTTCATGACCTGCCTATGAATCACCCCCCAGCAATTTGAAAAACACTGGCCTACAGTCTTTCCGGAAAGAGACCCTCCCATTTTCCTGCTTCCGCTAAGACTCATTGGCTCGCTGCGGCAGCGGAAGGGGTCTGGGCTCCGATCACCCATCAGCCCTCTCCTGCCTTTGGGTCTCCCGCCCCAGCTGTGTGATCAGCTCCTGCAGGCATTTCAGCCACAGGAACTGGTGCCTGCCTCCCTTTCAACTTCTAAGGCCAGTGATTTCTGTGACATTTTAGACTGCCAGCCAGCATCCGCGAATGGCTGCCAACACTCTCCCTTCCACGGTCAGTTACCTTTCTGGGAAAATACCTGTCTTCCTAATGAGAAGATAAGAAAAAGGAACTTACCTTTACCCAGTCAGGCCCCTGGACAAGAGATTTGCATATTTTCCTCACTATGCCCCATCAACCCTAGGAATTCAGTACTTTTCTCCCATTTTACCTCGTTAAGGAATTTGTCTAGTTTGGGGCCAGGCAGCCTGTGTTAGAGGCTGGACAGACAGGGAGAACGCCAGCCCAGCCCTCACTGACCCTGAACTCCAGACTCAGGAGAGGCCGACAGGGCACCGAGTACGGCAGGCAGGACACGGGCCCCCCGGGCTGCGGGCAGCACCCGGGGACAGGCTGTCAGGGCTGTGAGGGGAGGCTCTCAGGGCAGGCTGTCCAAGCTGAGCCGGGGAGGGAGGCCCCTGAGCCTACTGCAGGGGTGGGGTACATGTCCGGGCAGAAGGAGCGTGATGTGAGGCAGGGACGGGAACTGTGTGCTAATCTACTGGACTGGAGTCTGCACAGTGCTTCCTTGACTATAAGAATTGGAGTTCTGGCAAAGAAAACCACACCCCTGACCCCTTCCTACTCCATTTTGAGAGAAATGTTCACAGGAGGGATGTTGGTGGAATCTCTAAAGAAAGGTTTAACTATAATGCAACAAACGCTCGGTAATGAGAGGTTGCTTCCGCTCACTTCTGGGGCTGTGAGCAGACCTCTTCCCCTCGCTAAGGCTCCTTCCCAAGTCAGCAAAATGAGGGGCTGGCCTTCAATGCTCACTCGGGCTCGGGAGGGAGGGGAGAACTGTAAGGGTTCCATGGGATTCCTATGAAGAACCTCCCTTAGAAAAGATCTGCCAAGTGCCTGACCCAAAGTGGACAACTTCTTTCTCTGAGGTCACTTCTTTCTATAAGGACTGAGCTGAGCAGGACCTGCCATCTGGATGCAGGATGGAAGGACATGTGTCCCACTGAGGATTGGCCAGCTCCCTGCTGAAAGCTGCAGATTCGACACACATACCAAACCCTTGCGACTCCATGTCTCTGCTGTCATTGGTCTCTGCTTCCTCTGACACAGACAAAGTCCATTCTCTACAGTAGCCAGTGGCCACACACAGCTATTTAATTTTAAATGAATTTAAATTAAACTTCAAAATTTAGCTCTTCCATCCTAGCTGGTGGAGCTCAGTGGATTGAGTGCCAGCCTGCAAACCAAAGGGTCACTGGTTCAATTCCCAGTCAGGGCACATGCCTGGGTTGCGGCCAAGTCCCCAGCAGGGGGCATGTGAGAGGCAACCGCACATTGATATTTCCCTCCCTCTCTTTCTCCTTCCCTCCCCTCTCTCTAAAAATAAATAAATAAAATCTAAGAAAAAAATACTTTAAAAAATTTAGCTCTTCCTTCGCACTAAGCACACTTCAAGTGTTCAGTGAACACCAGAGCTTCTAGACCTGTTTAACCCACACTCCATCCTCCCTGCTCCTCCACCTACGATTGCTCCAGATCTGCTTCATAAAGTCCATCTTCCCACGGTACCCCTCGGCCAGGGGGAGCGTCTGCCTGCAGGAAGGCAGGAGGCCACGGCGCAAAGGGAAGCAGAGGCAGGCCTGCCCACCTGCAGTTCTTCCAAATCTGGGAGCCTCCTTAGCTTTCTTCCCGCCAGTGCGAGCCAGCCAGCAATTTCCACCTTTGCCTGTGGGCTGAGTTAGGTAAACTTGCAATTGGAAAAATTTGGCTAACACTGTTTCTTTACCCAAAATAACCCCCTTCCTCGCTGCTTGAGGGCTGAAATGCCTTTTCCAGCAACAGCAGTTTGGGGGGAAACTTCAGTCTTGGAATGCAGACATCTCAGGGAGAGAGTGCAGCTACCTGTTCACACTGAAGTGTACATGACTGAGAGTTTCTGATGGCTTCCAGCAAAGGGAGACGGGAACCACAATACTCAGGTCAAGGCCATAGCAAAGGCCACGCGAGCGCATCATGGATCAACCTTGCTGACTCCGTCCTCAGAGAACTGAAGCTGAGTATAAGCTCTAACACTCCTTCCCTTAAAAAAACAAATTTCTAGCCATCCCCTGACACATTTCTAACAAACATTTAATATTTGTTGACTTAATGTTTACGTGACAGGGTGTCTGCCCTTCCCATCAGCTTCTAATACTATTAACCAAACACCCCAGCATTTGCAGGAGCCTCTCAGTCTGTCTGCCTCTCTCATGTCCCAGCTTCCCTCAGTTCTCTTCAGAGCATCTAGAGCGAGAGGGCGGGGGGCGGGGGGAATGGTACCGGCTAGAGAGCCAGAGAGCATCTCTGTTCCAGAACCTTGGAATACCTGCCCCTCCCAGCCCACCTGTCTTCACCCCACTCTCCCTAATAAAGCATTTCCACTTCCATCGGTTAAAAATCAAAATAACAAAAAGGGGGAAAATATTATTCTGGAATTTTATTCATCCAACAAGAATAATGTGAAGGCTCTGGCAGAATCAAGCCTTGGGGCCTGGACACATCTTAGGGTGGAGCCTTCTCTGGACGTTGTAGTCCCCCCTGCCAACCTCTTTCCCTGAAGCATCAACATCTCCCCTGCCTCCCACAGCCTCACGTGAGCCCCCCCCTCACCCTGGGTCCTTTCCGACTTGTGACTGCAGCCCCGGGACCCCACCCCGCCCCCGCACACAGACTCCAGGCTGGGTTCACACCTGGCTGCTCTACCGCTGATGCCATTTAGGGCTTCTCTCGTGCTGCAGAAACTCCAGTGAGCTGCTGTCATGCCCCAGGGCCCCCTCGGAGGCAGTGGTAAAATAAGCCATCTGGCCACAGAAGGGGAAGCCAAGCATCACTGGCCTTTCATTGCCTGCTTGGGCTCACCCAACCAGGAAGCTGCTTACAGCCACACAGAAAAGCAGCCTGTGGACATGGCCAGACTCCAGCCTGGGTCAGCCACTCTCTCCTGGAAGGGAGATAGATACCTGTGTTACTGGAAAGGGGACCTGGCCCTTAACGGGTCTGCCTTGAACCTGCTGGTGGTATGTGAGTTCTTGACTTTGTACAGAAAGGTTCCACAACACGAGTCCAGGTGACTAGGAGGGCACATTTATTAAAGCTGGGGACAGTGAAACAAGGAAGGGTTTAACATAGAAGAAGCAACTGGAGAGCCTACGTGGGCTGGCTTGGCTTTCTGGGAATGTTATAGGGAAGAAACGAGTCTAGGCTGGGCTGCTTTAGCTCACTGAGAAGTCAGAGAAAAGGGGACCTTGGAGACAGGTTCAGGGGGCTTCCCTAGATGAACTGCTGCTGCCCATTGCTTCCCTAGTTACAAGCCTCACAGAGTTTCCTAGAGATTAGGAGATGTGTGTTTGTGGGAGAAGAGGGGAGGGGAAAGGCGTGCGTGTGCTCTGAGGAGGGGGAGGGAAAGCGTGCACTGGATCCTCCACCCTAAAAGCTTTTATGGGTGGAGAGCTGAAGGGAGGTCCCAGAGGAGCATCTCCACCCGGATTCATCAGCTTTGCAGGTGAGCCCTCGCAGGATGGTGATCTCCTCTAATTGATTGGTGGGCTCCAGGGCAGGGGTCATTATCTGATGCAGCTGATCCTGAGGTCAGCTGCGGTGTCCCTTGTGTGGTTTTGCTGCTTTTCTGGGTCAGGAGTGGAAATACAACTGAGGCCTGCCTACATGTTATCTCCTAGATGTTACCTCCAGGAAGGAAAGGCCAGGGGAGGGAAAGATACCCTAAGGGCAAGGTCCTTGTTTTCCCAGTTTTGCCCCCTGCAAGGCCTGGGGCTCTTCCGCCCTGGTGACCCTCTCTATCTGGCTATAAACTGCTTGGCCATCTGTCTCAGTTTCCCTATTCCACTTGCCAAGTCGTTTTCCTAGCTTCTTACAAACCTGCCTCATTTCCCCCTCAGAGACTTCCACCCCAAAAGTCTTGTAGGGGAGATTTGGGAGGTTGGTCAGTGGATCTTCAGTAATTGCTTCCTGCCGACGAGGGTCGTGGTCCTGCCTGCACAGGGTGTGGACGTCCCTCCCTGCCTGATAGGAGGAAGACAAGGGACTGGGGTCTGAGACTGGAACAGGGAGGCTGCTGGGCGATTCCCCCCAAGCTGGGATGGGCCAGAATCCCTGAAGCATCGTCATCGTGACATGGAACTGTTGCATCCTAGAGGTAACAAATTTGACAAGAAGGTTAAACAGACATGGTCCAAAGATGAGAACAACTGCTGAGGGCCCAGGGGGAGTAAACACCAGGCAATGGAGGGGAGAGCAGACCCTGCAGCACCCCAGATTGAACTGGCAGTAGGGTTCCTCTTTCCCAAGTTACGGAACCAGGAAGCCTGGCCGCAGATTTTTCTGATGTGTTTGTCTGCTTGACCTGAAGAGTTGATGTGAGCGCAGCAGGTTCCGTTTATGACTGTGCATACCCCTCCCTCTGACGCCAGCCGGTCATTGGGGCCGGTCTGCTATCTAGCACCACATTAGCAAGAGAATCTAGAGACTATTGTAAGGCTTTGAGGGCGTAACTAGTACTTTTTTCTAGAGCAGCTATACTGTCTGTTAAATTGCTTAAGGTGGCCTATGGCAGACAAACCTGCCCTGTGGAGCTGCTAGGCCATCAACTGCCCCTATGCCAGCTACTATGAGACTGATTGCCCTTTTATTTTGAGGGGGAGTAGCATTGTGAATAGTGACAGAAATCCCTCAGGGGCCAAGAAAACCTAAGGTGTGCTGGCCTTGAAATTATGTGTTGCCTGCCAGGGGTAGGCTAGAGCAGGTGAAACTGTGTGTTGCCCGCCAGGGGTAGGCTAGAGCAGGTGATGGTTGGTGGAACTTAGTATAAGGTCTGCCATCATAAGGTCAGCTAGTTTGGGGGTGTCCCAGAGGAAGAGTTGCCCCCCTTTTAGGAGGGGGTCCCTGGCTCTGTGGGGGTCTATGTGCTGTGGCAACTTGGTACCCAAGTTTCCAGTTGACATTAGTTTCTCCCTGCAATAGCTGCAGGTGTTCCAGGAGTCATTCTGGGAATTAATTTCCTAGACACCTGTTTGGCTTAGGGGACACCAGTGTGTCAGGTGAGGGGTACAAGAAACACTGTTAGAAAAAGTCTTCGGGTGTATCCGAGATGGTCCAGAATCATCTAGTTCGAACTTATTTACACAGTTGTTGGACATAAAACAATGACAGCGGGGTTCTCTGAGGGCCCTGCCTCAGTCCCGACTGGTTGTCAGTCGGATTAATGACCGCGGTCAGACTGGTGCCGGGGAAGCCAGTGGGAACTGGAGGGGGGTTTGCTGAAAAAGGACTGACCGTCTCAAAAGTGTGGGGGGACCCTGACAACAGAGTCGGATTTGAGGGGAGGATTGTAGGTTGAAATTGGAGTGGAAGGGCCACTGCCATGGGCTGTCTGCGGCAGACCCAGCAATTAGAAAGTTGATTTCTGGTAGCAATGATATTCGAGAAGTTCGCTAGTATATTTGCCTGCCATTCTCCTCACAAGGATCCCCAGTACAGTAGGGATATAGAATCAAGAAAAATAAACATTGGGCCCGGCTGGTGTAGCTCAGTGGATTGAGCACGGGCTGCGAACCAAAGGGTTGCTGGTTCGATTCCCAGTCAGGGCACATGCTTGAGTTGTGGGCCGGGTCCCCAGTGGGGGCCATGTGAGAGGCAACCACACATTGATGTTTCTCTCCCTCTCTTTCTCCTTCCCTTCCCCTCTCTTTGAAAATAAATAAATAAAATCTTTAAAAAAAAAGAAGAAGAAAGAAAAATAAACGTTGTTGGTTAGGGGAGGGGGCGCTGGAACCTTATCTGAAGTCCAACAGAAATACGAGAAATATCAGGAAGACAATTACATTAAAGCCCTAATCACCACATTGCTTCTCTGTGACAGGTTTTTATTTCTTTTTTTTTTTTTTTTTTAGATTTTATTTATTTATTTTCAGAGAGAGGAGAAGGGAGGGAGAAAGAGCAATGCATGGTTGCTTCTCACAAGGCCCTCACTGGGGACCTGGCCCGCAACCCAGGCATGTGCCCCGACTGGGAATTGAATCGGGACCCTCAGGTTCCCAGCCCACGTTCAATCCACTGAGCTACACCAGCTGGGCCCAGGTTTTTATTTCTTGAAGAAGAGCTCGAGGTCCTCGATGGGCTCACAAGCCTGTCTCCGGGTGGTTCCTGTGGGGACTCATTTAATTTGAGAAAAGTGAACCCAACTGGCTCTTCCTGTAAGGTTCGCTGTAGTCGGGGTGCTTAGTAGGACTGAAGTGGGCCCTTCCGGGTTGTGGCTGAGATTCGGGACAGCTCTCCCTCCAGGCTCTGAAGTAGACCACGTCTCCTGGTTTCGTGTTTTGTGTTGGCAGCCTTTATCGGAGACAGGTAGAATTTTGCTTCCATACTCCTGTAACGCTTTTCGTACCTGTCCTAGATTAATGGTGCAAGACCACAGCTAGAGGGCTTCCTCGCCTATGAGCAGGTCAGATCTGAGAAAGGGCCTGCCGTAGGGGAGGCTGAAGGGTCTCACTTGTAACTTCCCTTCAGGCGCAGCTCTCATCCCCGTGAGTCCGGTGGGTAACAGGGACCCCCAGGACTCAGAGGTTCCTTGGCATCGCTTGCCTGGAGTCCTTTCCAGGGTTTGACTAGCATTTTCTCCCTCACCCAAGGATTGGGGTCTGCATGATGAGGGCCAGTGACGGTCGATCCCTAGAGCTTGAGCCAGCTGCTGTGTAATCCTGGCTACAAAAGCGGGCCCATTGTCACTCTGCACACTTCTTGGAAGAGCAAACCTAGGTGAGATTTCTTTCAGTAAGTATTTGGCCACCTCGGTCGCCTTTTCTGTTCTGGTAGGAAAGGTTTCGATGCATCCAGCGAAAGTGTCTGCAAACACTAGCAAATATTTAAATCTAGCTTTGGGGACATCTGAGTGAAATCAATTTGCCGATTCTCTCAGGGTAGGTGTCCCTACCGGGTATTGGTTTCAAGAGGGGAGGAGGAGGAAGGTGACTCTGGGGTTATTTTTGGAGCAGACTCCACATCCTTGGGTCATTTCCTTTACAGTTTTATGAAGCCCTTGTGTCACAAACGGCTGGGAGGTCAGGGTGGCTTGAACGTCTCTCCCCAAGGGGGTGTCTTCATGGAGCATTTTGATGCATTTCCATTTTAAGCTTTGAGGCAATAAAAGTCTGTTATCCCTCAACACCCCGCCTGTCCGGTCTCTGGTGTACTGTCTCTGATTCTTTCTGTGTTCCCGCTCTGGTGGCCCCGGCAGTGTGTTACCGCCACTTGCTGGGGGAGTGTTACAGCCGCCAGGGGTTCTAACATCTCTTCACGGTGTTTCATGGGGGAGTTTTTAGCTGTTAAAAGTCCTCCTTCCTTCCAAATAGCAGCATGGGCATGCAACGTTACAAACCCATATTTTGAATCAGTGCAGATAGTAACCCTGATTGTAAGGCCCTAGTGAGTGTTATGAGTTCAGGGTTTTGGCCTGAAGCAGTAGGGGCAGGGGCTTCGCCTCCGTTGTTTCCGAAGATGGCTCCACCCCGTCTAGAACCGCTGCCACATGCACACCGTTCCACTTCAGGGCTGTGTAAGGGTTCATCCTGTAGATCAGACCTGCTTGAATACCCTTGTTCAGTAGTCTCTGTGCATTGATGTGTGACCTGGGTTTTCTTGTTTATTGGTAAGAGGGTAGCAGGATTGACAGTTTGGCAAACCTTTAGGGTTAATTTAGGAGAGTCAAGGAGGAGAGCCTGGGACTTACTTAGCCTTCCCCCATGAGTGGTTGATGTCCCAGCACAGCTCAGACTCGACGGGGGCTTGGCACTTCGAGTGGCTGCCCTCGGCTGCGTTTCTCAGCCCCTCTATTAGAGCAGTGGCTGCTACAACTCACAACCATATGGTCAGCCAGCTGCTACAGGACCCAGCTGTTTTGAAAAGTAAGCTACTGGCCTTGGAGTCAGACCTAAGTTCTCGGTAAGGACTCCAAGTGCTATGCCTTGTCTCCCTGTGACATACAGCGTAAATGACTTTTCTAGATTGGCACACAGGTTCTTTGTCATCTCCCTGCAAAGCCTTATATGGAGGTTTAGCAATGAGCCTGAACCCTGGTATCCGTAGGTGGCAGCAGCTAGCCCTCCTGAGAACCCTCGAAGCTGTCACTTACTTCGCGGGACTCTGAGAGCTAGCATGGGGTGACAGGGCCCTGGCTGTTGGAGTGAGCAGGTTCCCTAGGCATTGGACCCACTGGGAGGTTATTTGGGCCTTTTGGGGAGAGACTATGTCCTCTAAAGCCGTGAGAGAGCACAATCCATGTGTATTGGCCAGTTTCCCTAGTTTGGGGGTTAGGCCTTTCCAATGAGAACAGGTACTAAGAATCAGGATAATGGGGAATGCAGAAAAGGCATCCTTTACATCTAACACAGTAAAATATTTGGCTTCTCCTGAGATGTAAGTTAAGCTAGTGGAGGAGTTGGAGCTATGGGATGGACCAGAATCGCAGCCTCATTGTCTGCCCTCGGGTCTTGTGTGAACCGGAGGTTCCCGCTCGGCTTTCGTGCTGGGAGGACAGGGCACTACATGGGGACTGGCAGGGCCTGAGAAGCCCACGCATCAAATATCTTTCAGTGAGAGGTTCAGCCCCTCTTATGGCCTCAGGTTTTAGGGGGCATTGTCTCTTGTTAGGGAAGGACACCCCCGGTTTCAGAGATACCTTGACGGGGGTATGTTTGTTGCCCTGCCTGGTATTCTGGTTCAGGGTTGACTTGCACAAGGTCAGATTCTGCAGTATTATTGCTTTCAGGTTCAGGGTGAGAAATTAGACTGGCCAGCAGGCATCACAATGAGGGTTCATTATCTTTTATGGCTGGTGTTCCTAGGGTGATGGCACTCCCTACACTAGACAAGATGTCCCTCCCTAGTGAGCGAATGGGGCACCCTGGAACCACAAGAAAGGCATGACTAAAAGTGAGATTTCCAAGGCTGCAGCAGGGGCGAGGGAGTGCTGAGTGAAGGGGTAGCGTTGAGGATGCCCACTTACCCCAGTGACCAAACAGGTTCTGGAAGAAAGAGGCCCTGGTGAGTGAGTCAGAGCAGAGCAAGCAGCCCTGTGTCTAATAAAAAGGTAAAGGGCTTACCTGCCACATCAAGGCTCACTCACCTGAGGCTCCGCTGGTGTGATAGTCAGAAGGTCAGTGGGGCGGTAGGAGGACTGGGGCACCGTCAATTCTTGGGTCTTGGGTGTTCCGACCATCATTGGTTTAGAGGCACTAGGTTCCATTCGGCGCCTAGGATACTGCCTTTTCCAATGGCCCCCCTCGCAGAGGGGCCATGGTCCTGGAGGTCCACCGCAGAGCTGAGTCAGTTGCGGGCTCTCCCTTTCCTAGGGCCCTTCTGGTGTGTGGGAAAGCACCGCCCCTTTGTTGTTCGTTGTGGCCTTGGGGGCCAGGGGACCCTGAGGTGGTGTAGACTGAAAGCCTAGGCTAACAAGTGAGCCTTTGTTTCCACAGGGTGGCTTTTTGTTCCTCCTCTGTTCTGTCTGGGTTGTTAAAAACACTGAAAGCTATTGTTAGTGGGGGGTCAGAGGTCCCAAGGTACGCCTGTGTGATTTTCTCCTGATGTCTGGAGCCGCCTGCAGGAAAAAAGGCCCTCGACAGGGTGGCGTTGGTGTGCTTTCATAAAGCTCCTGGGAATCACCCCCCAAAGGGCAGGGTTTTCATCCTTTTCTTGAATGACCTCTTTTATTTTGTCACAATTAACAGGCTTAATGGTACATTGTTTCATCTCTTCTATGAGACAAGTAACCACATGGGTCCAGGATCCCTCCCCTCTCGTCCTTCATCTGTCCCAGTCTGAAAGACCCGTTTAGGGTCCTGATCTGGGATTGCATCTCCCCCGGGCAATGGATGGGATGTTGAGCGTGACAACCGCTAAGTCACCGCTTCCCATCTACAGTGCAGCAGTGGGAGGGGACAATCTGTAAGTCACCCCCAGTCAGGTCATAAGTCAGTGCTAAGTGATTAAACCCCTCTGTGAACGTGCTAGGATCTTCTCAAAACCAACCAAGTTTCTCTTTGCAAAGCGTCAGGTCGGACACAGAGAAGGGAACATGTACGAGGACCATTCCCAGGCCCCCAGGTTCCTGGTTTGCCACTTCCCTCAGAGGGACTGCAATAGGATCTGGGTGATAGTGAGTTCTGCTCTTGGTGGAGGCGGGACTACAAGCTGGGGCAGGTGCCTGCTGCTCTGTAGTGGCATAAGGATTATACCGTGGGGACTGCACTTTGTGGAGATGGGAGGGGACAAGCTGGGAAGCAGGCCATTCCGCCCCTGGGGTGATTCTGTTTGATCTGCTGGGGGCAGAGTCTGAAGGTGTCTGCCTGGGCTGCCGAGGAAGGGTCCTCTAATTCATCTGACTTTGTGGCACACACATCCCACAGGACTTTCTTAAATCCCTATTTTGATAAAGAGCCATGAACATCTGAACATAAGGTATTTCACTCCATTTGCCTTCGTTTTCGCAAAACAAATCTAACTGGAAAATAGTGTTATAATTCCGAGATCCATTTATAGGCCAGCCCTCCCCGTCCCCTAGTTTGTATTGAGGCCAGGCGATGTTACGAAAGAAAATGAGACGTTGTTTTTTTTTTATCCTCACCCTTAAAAAGTGGCCCAATTATTAAGGAGTCACCCTAGGGGGGAATCTCAGAGAATGCTTCTGTAGCGCCCATTTTGTCTCTTTCTGACTGGTCAGTGCAGCTGATGCCGATTAGGAGACCCCAGAATCAGGAGGTGGGGCACGGCCGAGGCATCCATCAGTCACTTCTTAGAGCGTCTACAAATCTTCACCCAAGGTAAAGGTGTGACCTGAAAAGTCACTTATTGTTATGTATATAATTTTTTGAATTTTGGAATAAATCAGAGTTCTTTTCATTGATTTTTCCAAAGATGAAGCATATTTGCAAATGCGTCGGAGTGAGGCCATGGCTGTCTGCAGTGATGGAAATCCTATATGACATGGCTATCCGAGTGCAGGAAAATCCTTGTCTTCCCACCAGAGTGAAAAAGAACCAAGTTCCAACTCTGTTTTAGCTTAAATTCACTGACTCCAATGTATTATCCAGCTTAACCATGTGACTTCCTCTCAAGATCCTTCATCACAGATCTTCCACACCCTTCGCAACTTTCTACAGCTTTCACAAACAATTCAGAGATCCTCCTCTTCAGCTCATCACACTTTCAATTCTTGTCCTTCAAAAATGCATTTCCAGCCCTTTCCGTCTCTGCAGCTGCCATGGCTCCCGTGAAAAAGCTTGTGGCGAAGAGGGGTAAAAAAGAGAAGCAGGACTTGGAGTGCTCCCTCTTCACCCTGTAGAAGAGGGAGTCATGGGTGCTGCCAGTTTTGAGCAGTTTCTTTGGGAGAGAATCGAAGTGAATGGAAATTTCTCTGGGAATCTTGGTGGAGGGTTGTAACCACTGAAAGAGGCGAGAGTAAGATCACTGTCATTTCTGAAGGTGCCTTCTTCCCAAAGGCATTGAAATATCTCACCAAAAAATATTTGAAAAAGAATAATCATCTTTCCTGGCTGCACGTAGTTGCAAACCGCAAAGAGTTATGAATGTAGGGAAAGAAAAAAATAAGCTTCTAGAAGGACTTTGGTTTACCTTTAAGCCTTTTAAGATAGATAAATAGAGGATGTTTGGGGAATGCCAAAGAGTTGGTGGGTTTTGATGTTCTGGATGCACCTCTGGCCCAGTAAATACTTCATTTGTAAAATAGGGACAGTCGTTTTTAATGCCTCAGAGGTTGAGTCGCCGCTCAAATGTTTGTAAAGGACTGACAAACTCATCCACTGATTTTTGAAATTTTTTTTGCCATGTGGGTATATATTTCTAAATACATTTTACCCTCCTGGTAAAAGATGTTTGGGTATTATTGGTTTCAAGAAAATCTCACTCAGGTGAATTGGAGCAGATTCGATTGGTAAAAATATATGTTGTCCCATAATGTTTCCCAGTTGGAAGGGAACAGGTTCTGATTTAGACACAGACAGTGGATGTTCTCCCCACCATTTGTATAGGAGCTTACTCTGAGGGAGGGTGACAGTTGCCGTGGAAAAGGGGAGAGTAGGTGAGTAAGGTGAAGGGATTAAGAAGTACAAATTGGGCCCTTGCTGGTGTGGCTCAGTGGATTGACCACTGGCCTGAAAACCAAAAAGCCGCCGATTTGATTCCAGGTCAGGGCACACGCCTCAGTTGTGGCCAGGTCCCCAGTGGGTGTATTCCTTGTCCATTGATGTTTCTCTCCCTCCCTTCCCTTCTCTCTAAAAGTAAATAAATATAATCTAAAAAACAACAAAAAAAGTACAAGTTGGTAGTCACAAAACAGTCACAGGGATAGAAAGTGCAGCATAAGGAATACAGTTAATAATATTGTAAGAACCATGCACGGTGCTAGCTAGGAACTCGAAACGTCATGTTTCATGAAGTATATGACTGTCCGATCACTATGCTGTACACCTGAAATTAACACAAAATAATACTGAATGTAAACTGTAATTTTAAAAAAGAACAGATAAAGTATGTATAAGGGCCTGAGTCGTTTTTCCTTTTATGATAATTTCAACTTCTCCCGAACTATTAGTAAGGAGAAAGGAATTGCCCCTGGAGCAACCCCATGCTGGCCTCCGCCTCCCCTCTCTTTCCCAATCCCACTTCTGCCTCCCATGATTCCTCCGAGGTGGCCTGGCTTTCCTTATAAAGGCAGACTCCTGCACAGAAGTCTCCAGTAAACCCCACCCAGTGAATCTGTTGCCCTGCTCCAGGGAAGCAGCAGCTACATTCATAGGAACAGTCAGTACCGTTCTCTCTGAAAGTTAAACCAGGTTCCTTTGCAAACCCATCAGGGTCCCAGAGAAAGGGATGCACACAATCCCTGCTGATGGGAGCCCCAACCACACATCCCCTAGACAGGGCTTCTGCAGGCTCACTTCTGGGGTGGAGAGAGACGTCACAGCAAGGACTCCGTCTCCTCAACCAAATCCACCGTCTGGGCTCCCAGACCCTGCTGCCTGTTGGCTCCTGGCCTGTGTCCTTCAATAGTGACGTCTGCTCGAGGCCAGGCCTGGCAAACATTGTTCCTGGGCAGCCCCCAGTGCCCATAGTGAGGCCTCATATCTCTCCACCTCTGAGGCTGACCATTCAAGTATCGCCTGCTCTCGGCTTTTACACTCTGGGATAAGCATGAGGAAGGGTGGAGTCTGCTGCCTGTGGGGAAGGCAAGGCTGGGGGACATGGGAGCAGAGAAGCGCCAAGATAGGCAGGGCCAGCTAGCCGTGGCCAGGTCTCCACCTGCCCCAGCACACGGCATTCTACAACAGGTCTGCTGAGAATGTGGCCACACCTGTCCTCAGATCCTCTCGAACCAAAGAGGGGAACAGTCTTCTGAGGCTGACATTTGAGTTACCAGGTCATGGGCAGGCCAGCTCTTCCCTCAGCCCCTGCAGCAGACCCTCAGTCATGCCCGAGCCTGCTCCAATTTAAGCCACTTTAAGCCACTTTAACTAAACATCCACATGCTTTCTGAGTAAACATCATAAAAATCAACTTTTGGTGTCTACTTGGTGCTGGGTTGACTTTTAGAGCAGGGGTCTCCAACCCCTGGTCCGAAGACCAGGACAGGTCCCCAGCCTGTGAGGAACTGGGTCACACAGCAGGAGGTGACAGCAGGGAGCCACCAAAGCTTTGCTGGCATTACCGCCCGAGCTCCGCCTCCTGTCCCTTCTCCATCACCCCCCACTCTGTGGAAAAATTGTCTTCCATGAAACTGGTCACTAGTGCCAAAAAGGTTGGGGACTGCTGTTTTAGAGTGTGGTGGGTTTTTCCATTCAGACTGACCTAGATGAGGATCCCATTAAGCAAACTCCTTAAGCTCTCTGAGCATCAGTTGCAACATCTTGAAATGGGGAAGCAAACCTACCTTGCTTCATTAGTGTGAGAATTAACTGAAATGATAGTTATAAAGTGACAGACACTCAGGTGCAATTTGTTCTCCTTCTTCCCTCCCTTTAACAACCCACAAACTCTACCTCTCCTGTGTCAGTTTTACTATCAGGGGCTGTCCATCCATCCATCCGTCCATCCCTCCCTCCCTCCCTCCCTGCATTTATACTACATCATTTGTTGAGCTCCTTCTATGTAAAAGCCGCTGCAAGTTATCCACAGACATAGCTAATAGAAACATACAATCTAAAAGCAAAAATTAAATGTTAAGAACAGGATATAAATAATTTGGCAGAAAACGAAAAGTATCATAAGGGAGGTACAGAGAAAGTAGAAGATTAAACACTCCCCAGCCTCTTGTCAAGCTCCAACAGAAGAAAACTGCCAGGTTTACATTTTATTTGATGAGACATTTCTCTTGCTCTAATGGACACCACCAGGACGTTTTTTTCCCCTTTCACACAAGGAGGAAGCCTGAGATTCTAATTATCCTGACCCAGGCAATGCCTCTGTCTCGCCTTTCACTTGACTGTTCAGCAATTAGTTGCTCCACTGGGTACCATGTTCAGAACGCAGATTCCTTCCAAGATTTAAATTGGACCGCCCACGAGGGATTGCAAAGCCAACAAAACGAGCTAAATGAGGAGATGATGGATACATTAAAGACAGCTGCCTCAGGCCCCATAGTCCCGACACTACCGTGTGCAGGTGACCCAGGCAAGCTCGGGCGTTGCCTCTGCCCCTGAAAGACCTCTCCCCACCACCTGAGTCCCGCTCGTACTTAAGTCAATCCCAGGAAGAATTAGGGGGGAAATATCTCCCTAAGAAAGTGCCTGACAAAAAGCCTGGAGCTGCGTTTCTCAGCCGATGAGAGAAATTTCGTCACCACGGAGAAGCTAGGACCTGTCAGCATGATGAGTGAAACGCTGCATGGTCTCCGCAAGCTACTCCTCAGCCCCGCGGGAGGACGCTGGCCACGGGGTTCCTGCGAAGACGTTGCCAAGAAAATGCTGCTGATGCTGCCGGTCAAGTGGTTTGGCGTTGTGGGTTCAGAGACAGAAGACCCGACTGCCACTTATCAGCCACGTGTGTTTGGGCGGGCTCTCCAGCTGTCTGGGTCTCCATGTACTAACCTGCAGGTAAGTGGGGTGGTCCTCCCCTCGCCCACATTGGCCAGCTTATTTGACTGTGACTGTGCTCTCTGGGAGCATAGGAGGCATGAGGCATGGTGGGAAGCCAGTCCTTCTGTTAGGCAGGACAGATAGCAAACCAAGACAGGGAGGGAAAGGACACACATCTCACCCATTAACTCAGCAGTCCTGAGCCTGGTCCCATCAGATTGCCTAGTGTTCCAAAAGTCACAAGAAAAAGCATGATAACACAGGAGGAGGGGAGCCCTTGAAATTCTGTAGGTATCGTTTCAGCTATCTGGGAAAGAAAGCCTTTGTAACTATGTATTAATATCCCAAGGTCTGGAGAGGGAAGGAGGAGGAGAACCTAGAAGCTGGCTACAAGCATAAAACCCCTAAAATCCCAATTGTCGGGGCACTTGGACTAGCTGCGTGCCTGCTTGCAGATTTGTGCTCAAGTGTACTTCATAAATAAACTTACTATCTCATTGCCACTGTACGTGTTGTCTCTCACCGGAATTAATCTCTAGTGAGCTGAGACAAGAACCAAGGAGGGGGAGCCCCCTAACTTGGGTCTCCCTGGTAACGCTTGCATCATGCATTAGCTCAGGCAAGTGACTCCCTTTCCTGAGCCTCCATTTCTGCATCTGTATAGAAGGCCGGTTTGTGTGTGGATTAAATGGGAGTATGAGTGCGGACCAACGGTGTGGACCAGGTTGCTCTGTGGTTTTTGTTCCCTTCTCCTAGCAGGGGTGTCCAACCCACGGCCCACGGGCTGCATGCGGCCCAGGATGGCTATAAATGCAGCCCAACACAAAATCGTAAATTTACTTAAAACCTTTGTTTTGTTCATCAGTTTTTATTAGTGTTTGTGTATTTAATGTGTGGCCCAAGACAACTCTTCTCCTTCCAGTGTGGCCCAGAGACACCAATAGCTTGGACACCCCTGTGGACCTAGAGCTTTGCTGTCCACACTCAGCAGTTTCCCTGGGTCTAGGACGGGAAATACGGGGTCTCCGTGGGTCCCCAAGCTACAGCCCACGTCCTTCACTGACACCCGAGGCTCGTTCACTACACCAGCAGGCACAAATCTATGCTTCACCTCAGCACGCCTTTACAAGACTTCAGAGTCATTTTCCCAGGGCTGGCTTTGTGCGTCCGGGGGTTTTAACTCTTTGGGCCTTAGCACAGAGATACTCCTCTTCCTAAGGCCACTGCTAGCTCATACAGGGCTTCCGTGGGAATTAGAACCAGGCACCCCACTTAGCAGACAAAGCCCGAGCCAGAGCACACAGTGGAGGGAAGGCTGGAGTGTAGCCCACTCAGCCACCAGCTGGACCCCTCATGCAAGGGGCAGACACACCATAAACCTGCTCCTGTGACTAAGAAACCGCAGGGACTCCACTTAGCGTGGCCAGCTCACTTTTGCATCTTCCCCCCAACCCCCACCCCTAATACTCTCCCCTCTCTGCGTGCTGACTCAGTTTGTTCCCCACTGCTGACGAGCTCCCTGTGATGGGTGGGTGGGGTGAAGGGAGGTGAGGGGCATACCCACAGACAGCTCCAGGCAAGCAACATCCCAAGTTAACAATCTTGGAGGAAGGAAAGCCTACCAACTGGCGGCACAGCTTGACTCACTGGTCCATCTCTGTGGCTAGGACAAAGGCCCTGTGACTGGCAGCCCCTTCAGATCTGCATAGAAGGACTTCACCAAGAAATGTGGGAGGGGATGGTGAACAGACAAAATATGAGATATCACCTCACTGTCAACACGGATTAGAGTTTGAGGAAGGCTTAGTGGAGGTCATCCAGTCCAGCCTCCCGCACACACAGGTGCTTACCATCTTCATTCCTGGCAATTCCCTCATGCCTCGTGTGGCCTTCGGTGCTTGGCTTCCTCATATCTAGGCAAGTGTTTGAATTTGACGGTGGCGTCTTAAGACCCTCCCAGCTCCGATCAACCAAGGAGTGTCACGGCTACAAGCAATGAAGCCTCCTTTGGCTCGAGCCCGGCCTGTGAAGGAGCTCGTGCTAAAGTGACGGAAGTAACCAAAGGCAGTCAGGGAAAGGGCCTGAAGCCGGACAGCAGGAGACCAGCCTCCGCAGCGTGAAGATCAGGAAGTCGCCGGGCCTGGCACGGCTGGAAGATCAAATTGCTCGTGAATGAGAAAGAACTGATGCCAGACCATTCGAGTGGTCAGGGTGTTCCGGGAACTTGGTCCTTAGGCTTCCTGGCCTACTGGGAGGAGTACGGGGCCAGGGTGGCTGGGAGGTGGAAGCCCCAGAAGAGGAACCAGAGAAGGTAGAAGCTATACGTGGAGTGAAAGCAGCTCAGCTTCAAGCCAAGGCTGGGCCTTTCTTTACTTGGCTATTGGGCTGCCAGGCCCCAGTGGGATGCACAAGAAAACATCTTAAAGCCAGAAGAGGCTGAGTCCCCAGGGTTCCCAGGGGATGGTTCCCTCTCTTGAGCTGTCACCTGGGACCTCTGGTGACCATAGACTCTGGGCAGGAGTCACCATGGGCGACTAGTTCTGAGGTGATGCCTCTACAAGCACACTGAGCATCCCTAGCCATGTAGATGGACTTGCTCACTCACCCCCGAGAGAGACTCGGAGGAAGGGCTGCCTTTGAAACACACGAAGCCAGTTGAGGACAAACAGGAGTCTACCTCACAGAAGGAGGCACCAAGGGACAGACATGGATGGATTCCAAGCAGTCTGAGAGATAATGTTATTAAGAGAGCCACAAATATCTCCTGAGAAAACTCAGAAGAAAGCAGAAATGGCCTCAAAAAACCCTATGAGGTAACCCTGAGACAGTCAGCAGGATTCTGGGAAGGAAGGAATTTGGCCACTGGCCATGCAAGTCCTGCACTTGCCATTCACCCCCCCCCCCCCCCGTTTCCTCTCCAGTGAGGTGTCCTTGAAACGCAGCTCCTCCCCCAAGGGAGTGTGGTACTTAGGGTGCTGCCCTTCAGAAATACAGCTTCTAGAAAAAAGAAATTGTTCATTCTTCCAGCTCCTTTATTTTCTGGGTTGTCAGTTTTCACACCAAGGGAAAAACTGGTGGGAAAATCTGGTGGGGAAATGATGAGAGAAGAGGATCATCTTAAGTATTCTGGTCTTCTGAAACCTCTAAACAAGGTACAGGCTCAGCAATTACCATGTAGATGGGGTGCTCAAAAAAATCAGTTCAGGTTCATTATTTCCAGCTAAGTTTACCAATCCCAAGAGGAGGGGAGGAGAGAAACAATTTCCAAATACATACAAATTTATTAGCAATTTCTTTAAAAACTTTTTTTAAATTTACTGGGGCAACATTAGTTAATACAATTATATAGTTTCCAGGTGTACGGCTCTATAAATAGACATCATCTGTATATTGTGTTGTGTGTTTACCACCCAGAGTCGTTTCCTTCCATCACCGTTTATCCCCCTTTTACTCTCTTCTCCCTCCCCCTGCCCCCCTTGCTCTCTGGTAATCACCATACTGTTGTGTCTCTGAGGTGTCTTTTTTGTTTTGTTTTTTTTGCTGGATCCCTTCGCCTTTTCCCCCAGCCCTGCAACCCCTCTCCCCTCTGACAGAAGGAAAAGCCTATCAGAGTCCACGCACAAAGTGTGAATAATCCAGGTCTACAGGGAGCCAGCACAAGACAGACGAGGTCCTGAGTTTTTAGATTAGTTGGATTCCATGGAAACAGTGATCACAGAACAGAGTAGAGTCCAAAGAAGTTAATTATGAGGAAAAGAGAGGAAAAGAACAGAAGCCAAATAGTGCCCTGAGGGGAAGTTACAGGCGAAGACAGTGGTGAGAAGAGGAAACATCATCATCCCAAATCCTTTACTAAGCACCAGATTAAAAATCCCTCGCCATTTCCAAAACGTAGCTGTCAATGAGTTGTGGTCAATTGCCCCTGCAAGGGCAGGGAGGACAGCTAAAAGGCTTCATTTCCGGGCTGTCTCCGTGTGGACATGCAACTCCATTCTGGCCAAGAAGATGCAAGTGGAAGCAATGTGTATGAATTCCATGCTTTCCCAAAGGTATGAAAGAGCATCCTTGCACCTTCCTCCTTTCTGCTGCCTAAAAATGTGAATGCATTGGTGGGAGCCCCTGCAGTTGTTCTGGGCCATGGGGAGACCCGGGGAAAAGAAAGCACGCACAGTACAGAAACAAGCTCCAGGGATCCAGGTTCCCCAGTGCTCACGGAGCCTCCTACCTCCAGACTTTGACATGGATGAAAAAGAACTTCTTTCCTAACTACTCATGTATGATGGATGGTCTTGGGCAAGTCACTTAGTTTCTTCTCTACACCCCAGTTTCCTCGTTTGTAAAACAGAACGGCAGTGTCTACCTAACAGGTTGAGAATAAACCAAGTGCCAGACACATAGCACGATAATAGTTGCTATTTAAGTGACTATTTTTAACAGTTTTATTGAGATATAATTTACATAGCATACAGCCTGCCCATTTACAGGTACAATTCAGTAGTTTCTCGCACATTTGCAGTTTTGTAATTGTCACTGCAATCTAAGTGTAGAGCACTTTATCAGCCCCAAAGAGCCCTGTGCCCATCAGTAGTCAGTCATTCCCCACTCCTCACTTCCTCCTCTCCAGCCTTCGGTGTGGTTTGTTTTTTTTTAAATAATAAGTTCTCTTTAATCGCAATTTTAAGGGTATTTGAAGATATATTAGATACTCCTTGATTTAAGATAGACGCATTTTTCCTATTTATTTAGATTGTCTGTAAGAGAAGGACCTGACCTATGCAATAATGCAAACACAGTTGACACGTTTGCTGGATTTTTCTTTAGATGTTAACATGCAAAATAAGATCACAATATAAATATACTTTTAGACAGTTTTCTTTGTGTCCATTTTCAATTTAATGTTGATTTTTACCAAAGTAAGAAACATAATTTTAAAAATCTAATTGTAGCATCGTGTGGTTTATGACAAACAGCAGCCCCTTCCAGTGCTGTCCCGGCACTGGCCCCCGTCAGCTCTGAGAATCCTGCAGCAGTGATTTCCACATTTTAAAATCACATGCTTATACTGCTATTTGCTAACTTCTGATTTTAGACATGATCTTACACAAAGAGTGGCAGATTCATTCTTACGCCCTTTCCCATCCCAGTGTACACAGCTGCTTACTATTTTCCTTAAATCACTCGTTGGTGTCTAATTTATAACTAAATGAGTAAGTCATCGTTTACTATCATGATATTTACTTTTTGAACATAACGTTTTGCCCTGGCTGGTGTGGCTCAGTGGATTGAGTGTCAGCCTGCAAACCAAAGGGTCACTGGTTCGATTCCCAGTTAGGGCACATGCCTGGGTTGTGGGCCAGGTTCCCAGTGGGGGTGTGCGAGAGGCAACCACACATTGCTGTTTCTCTTCCTCTCTCCCCTTTCCCTCTCTCTAAAAATAAATAAAATCTTTAAAAAAAATAACATTTTGATATTCCTGGAGTTAATGATCCCACCTACCCCCATTGTTTCCCAATTGCTATTCTTTATAGCTATTATTAACTCAACCCCAAACTCCT
>PVJI01008322.1:0-71969 GCA_004026765.1 Micronycteris hirsuta | reverse complement strand
AAAAAAAAAAAAAACAATATGAAAGATCAGTGAATCCAAGAGTTGGTTCTTTGAAAACATAAACAAGACTGACAAGCCTTTAACCAGACTCATCAGGAAAAAAGAGAGACCTAAATAAATAAAATCAGAAATGAAAGAAGAGAAATAACAACTGACACCAAAGAAATACAAGGAATTGTTAAGTATTATGAATAACGATATGCCAACAAATTGGACTGCTTAGATGAAACGACTAAGTTTCTAGAAACATACATGTTCCAAAACTAAATCAGGAAGAATTAGAGAATCTGAATAGATAATCACACCTAATGAAATTAAAACAGTAATTAAAAAACTCCCAACAAACAAAAGCCCTGGATCAGATGGATTTACAGTTGAAGTTTATCAAACACTCTGAAAAAAAAATGAACACTTCTTCTTCTCAAACTGTTTCCGAAATATTCAAGAGGAGGGAAGATACCCAATCTAATTTTATGAGGCCAGCATTATCATAATTTTAAAACCAGATAAATATATTACAATGAAAGAACATTATAGGCCAATATCCATAATGAACATAGATGATACAATTCTTAACAAAATATTAGCAAACTAAATATAGCAATACATCTAAAAGATCATACACCATGACCAAGTGGTATTTATTCTAGGAATGAAGTGTTGCTACAACATTCACAAATTAATAAATGTGATATACCATAGAAACAAAGTGAAAGATAAATACCATATGATCATATCAATAGATGCAGAAAAAGCATTTGGTAAAATCCATCACCCATTTATTGAAAAAAAAAACTCTCAGCAAAGTGGGAATAGATGAAACATATTTAAATATAATAAAGGCCACATATGACAATACTACTGCTGGCATCATACTCAATAGGCAAAAACTACAAGCATTCCCCTTAATATCAGGAATAAAATAAGGATATCTGCTTTCACCTCTCTTATTCAACATAGTACCAGAAATCTCAGCCATAGCAATCAGGAAAGAAGAAATAGAAGGCATTCAAATTGGAAAGGAAGATATAAAATGACTTTATTTGTGGGTGACATGATACTGTACATAGAGAACCCTAAAGATTCCACCAAAAACTACTAGAAATGATAAGTGAAGTCAGCAAAGTAGCAGGATACAAAATTAATATCCAGAAATCAGTTACACTTTTATTTGCCACTAATAGACTAACAGAAAGGGAAATTAAGCAAACAATCCTATTCGCAATGGCTTTAAAAATAATAAAATACCTAGGAAAAAAACCTAACTAAAGGTGTAAAAGACCTGAACTTGGAAAGGTATAAGATGCTGAATACATTGACGAAGATACAAATAAGTGGAAGCATATGCCATGTTCATGGATAGAAAAAATAAACATCACTTAAATGTCCATAAAGGACATTTAGCTACCCAAAGCAACTTATAGATTCAATGAGATTTTTATAAAGATTCCAATGACATATTTCACAAAACTAGAACAAATATTACAAAATACTACCAAAAGGCCCTGCATAGCAACAGCAATACTGAGAAAGAAGAACAAAGTTGGAGGGATCACACTACCTAATATGAAAGTATACTGTAAGTTCATAGCAATCAAAACAGCATGGTACTGGCATAAAAACAGACACATAGATCAATGGAACAGAATAGAGAGCCCTGCAATAAACCCAAACCTTTATAGTCAATTAATATTTGACAGAAGAAGCAAGCACATACCATATTTTTTGGTCTATAAGATGCACTGGACCATAGATGTACCTAGGTTTTAGAGGAGGAAAATAGGAAAAAAATTTTTGAAGCAAAAAATGTGGTAAAATATTTAATAACATAAATAACATAATATTTCACTAATGTAAATGTAAACAGAACTCAGATAAGCTACGTTCGGACTATAAGATGCACCTCCATTTTCCTCCCAAGTTTGGCGGGGAGTGCATCTTATAGTCTGAAAAATATGGTACATTGGGTTAAAGATAATTTACTCAATAATTTGTGTTAGGAAAATTGGACAGATACCTGCAGAAAAACAAAACTAGACCAACTTTTGACACTATGCACACAAAAATTCAAAGTGAATTAAAAACTTAAATGTTAGACATGAAACCACAAAAATCCTAGAAGAAAACTGAGGCAGTAAAATTTCAAATATTGCTTGTACCAATATTTTATCTGCTATATCTCTTTAGGCAAGGAAACAACAACAAAAAAAGCAAATGAGACTGTATCAAACAAAAAAGTTTTGCACAGAAAAGGAATCCATCAACAAAATAAAAAGACCACAAAAATACCCAAGGAATGGGAGATCGTATTCACTGACACATCTGATAAGGGGTTAGTATCTAAAATTTATAAAGAACTTATAAAACTCAACACCAAAAAAACAATTAAAAATATGCAAAGGACCTTAATAGACACTTCAAAGAGGACATACTAATGGCCAATAGACATATAGAAAGATATTCAATGTCACTAATTATCAGAATAATGCAAATTAAAACCACAATGAGATCACCTCACAACAGTCAGGATGGCTTTCGCCAATAAACCAACAAACAACAATGCTGGCAAGGATGTAATGAAAGGGAAACTCTTTTATACTGGTGATGGGAATGCAGACTGGTGCAGCCATTGTGGAAAGCAATATGGAGATAAATCCAAAAATTAAAACTGGATCTGCCTTTTGATCCATTGCTCCCGCTATTGGAAATATATCCAAAGGAATCCAAAGCACTAATTCAAAAGGACATAAGCACTCTTATGTTCATTGCAACATTATTTATAATTGTCAAGTTATGGAAGAAGCCCAAGTGTCTTTTGTGGTTCCACATACATTTTTTGAAATATTTGTCCTAATTCTTTGAAATATACTATTGATATCTTGATAGGAATTGCATTGAATCTATAGATTGCTCTAAGTAGTATAGATATGTTAATGATGCTAGTTCTTCCTATCCATGAACATGGTAAATGCTTCCACTTATTTGTATCTTCTTCAATTTTTTTCTTCAGTGTATTATAATTTGCAGAGTACAGGTCTTTTACATATTTGATTAAATTTATTCATAGGCATTTTTTATCTCTTTTAAACAGGATTGTTTTCTTACCTTCCCTTTCTGATAGGTCATTATTGATATATAAAAATGCAACTGATTTCTGTATATTTATTTTGTATCCTGTTACTTTACTAAATTCATTTATCAGTTCTAGTAGTTTTTTGGTGGAATCTTTAGGGTTCTTTATATACAGGGGCATGCTATCTGCAAATAATGACACTTTTACTTCTTATTTTCCAATTTGGATGCATTTTATTTCTTCCTTTTATGTAATTAAATCTCCTTTTTGAAGACAATATTAAGAGAATGAATCACTGACTGGGAGAAAATATTTGTTAACTCCATATCTGATAAAAGACTTGTATCTACCATACATATAAAAATTCATTAATATGGACACAAACTATATAATTAAAAACATAGTCAAAGATTTGAAAACATATGTCACCAAAGAAGATACATTGGTGGTAAATAAACACAGGAAACATCATATGACATTCTCAACATCATAAATTACTAAGAAAATACAAATTAAAACTGTAATGGCATGTCACTATATGCAATCAGAATGGTTAAAATCTAAAAGCCTGATGTCAAGGGTTCTCCAGAATATGGGGCAACTGTTGCTCACACTTCCATTACGACCACTGTGAAAAACTGTTTGACAGGTTCTTAAAAAGAAAAACATATGCCTATTACCTGATAATATTTGAACATTCCATTTTTAGTTACTTTCTCTAGAAACAAGAAAGCAGATGCTCCTAAAAAGGCACACACCTTAGTATTCATAGCAGCTTATTGATTATGGTATAAACTGGAAAAACCTTCAGCAACAGGTGAATGGATAAAATCATTATGGAATAGTCAGACAACTGAGCACTACTCAGCATTAAAAAGGAAAGACCTACTAATATATGCAATAATATGTTCAACAATCAAAATAATTATGTTGAGTAAAAGAAGTCAGATTACTAAGGGGTCACACTATTTGATTCTGTGTATATGAAACTCTAGAAACCACAATCTATAATAACAGAAATCAGACCAGTAGTTTGCTGAAGACAGGTTTGCAGGCAGTAAAGGTGGAAAGGAGTGGTAGGATTGCCAAGGGTCAGAAGGAAACCTTAAGGGCTGGTAAATATATTCCCAATCATGATATAAATGTATGTCAAAGTTTATTGAATTTTACAATTCAAATGTATGTAGTTTATTGTATGGCAACTATACCTCAATAGAACTGTTTAAAGAAAATGAATTAGTTGGTGTCAAAACATTGCCATACCTGCTATAATTAGGAAAAACTTTTATTTGGTTATCTATTGCTAGTCATAGTACTAACTACTGTTTGATTTCATCTTTTATACTTGTCAAATTTACGTGAAATTGCTTTTGGCGTCTGTCTTCATCGTGCCTGTTCTTTATCCTTGCCCATGGTAGGAAAATTGTCAGAGCCTGGTCCTCCAGCCATAACTCCCCTTTCAGGCAATCTAACTGTTAATATATTTTCCTTATTTTCTTCTTATTGGATGAAGACAGGTTATATCGCCAGCCCTGGTTCAGCTTGCAAGTCTCACACATTATATATTTCAACCCATGTTACATAAACCATGTATACATCCAGGTTCAATGGAGAAAACACATAGCAAATGAAAGTTTCATAATGCCCACTAAACATTAAGGTCCTAACTTGGTTGTAAGGTATTGAGTATTACTTGTTTTACAACGTGGTTGAAACCAATCTCTTCAGACTGCTTTTACATACCTTCTTCTAGAAGCCTTGGCTCTGAAGCATTGCCAGTGGAGAAATAGTGGTTTTCCTCCTCGTCTGCATTTATAGAGATTTCTATTCATTCTACCAAGAGACAAAGGAAAAACAGCAACTTCCTAAACACTCATCAAAAGCATTGATGTTTAAGAATTATTTCCTCCAAACTTAAAAAATATATATTTCTCCATTCCCTTAGGAAGTTTTGATCTTAAATCAATCAATCACATCATGAGTTGCCCGATTTTTAATTTCTTACATTTCTCCTTTTTTAAACATTTTTAAATGCTAAATTAGTTCATTTAAACATGTATTAAATTTAGCTGAAATACATGGTTAGATAATATATGGATTTTACATAACATCTTTCTAATTTTTATATCATATTTTTTTAAATTGTAAGATTGGGAAGAGTTAGTTACAATCCCACAAATTGATAAGAAATTATGATATTAATTAAGGTTTCCTTACTTTAGTTGGATATTTGTTCATCACTTAACTCATCTACATTTAGTTTCTTCTTATCAATAAAAATACCAATCCCCACTTGCTAAAAATTAAGATTTTTAGTTATGTGCCAATATTATTATTTTAATTCTACAAGGATACAGGTGAGTATTACTATCTGCATTTTGCACGCTAAAAAACTGAGATGTAGGGAGTCAAAGATGTTTCTCACAGCTTTGCATTTTCTAAGGAGCAGACTTGAGATTCATACCCTTCTCCATGTGATGATAGAATCTGTGCCGTTTTCCACTGTCAGCTATATCTCATACCTATAAAATAAGGAACATATAAAAATTGAATGAGATAAAAGGTAAAAGTGGATAGTATGGTGTCTAGAAAATGGACCCTTAAGAAATGATACTCTTCTAATGCTGTTTGAGCATCCCTCAACAGGTGGTCAATTTATCCTCCATTGGAATTCTCAGTGACAGAAGATTAGCTATTTCACATTCTGTTCCAATTCTGGATAATTCTAACTCATAGAAGATGCTTTCTTATACTGAACTGAAAACTGCTCCCCTATAGCTATCACCTCTTTGACCTATTTCTGCCCTCCAGTTGGAATATTGATTGCAATTTCATTAAATTTAGAGCTTAATTTAGGGAGAATTGGCATCCTTACAATATTGAATCTTCCTATGCAAGAATAATTTGAAACTCTGATTAATTCAAGTTTTCTTCAAAGATGTCCTGCACAGGTGATTTTCAATAGTGTATGCCTTTTGGTGGTATTGTGGCATAATGGAAAAAGGGTTACTTTCATTCAAAAACAATTTAGGCTTAAATTATGAATACAGCTTTTACTGAATAAGAATTTGAATTTTCATAGCCTGCTTCTTAATTGTTAAAACGAAAATATAATCATCTGCCTCATATGGTTGTTGTATGTAAAAATGCTTTGCACAATGTCTGAAACATAATGATATTCATTAACATCAGCTACTATAATTAATATTGATCACCCAGCCTATTTTCTAGCATTTTAAGAAAAGACTCAACACACTCTTTTGGAAATCTATACTGAAGTGTCATAGCCTTCATTATCAAAAATTCTTCTCAAATTAATAGTAATAGCATGAGTATTTTACATTGTCATAATTTTCTTTCAAAAGATAAAAGTATATAAGACTAAGGTTTTGAGAGTGTAGGGTCTTGAAAGAGGCACAACTGGGCTTCAATACTGATTTCTGCATTTATTAGCTGTGTTACCTTGGTGAAGTATTGTCACTTATTCAGGCTTATTTTCTTGCTTGTTAACATGAGGGGAAAACATAGTGCTTATCCAAGGAGCAGCTTTGAATATTAAATGAGACTGACACATGCTAATTTTTGCTACTGAGACTATTAAATGAGATAATGCACATTAAAAGCATACATAAGCATGGATATATTACCACAACTATTACTGTAATTGTTATTTTTCAAACCATGTCATATTTGTAATAGGATCTATAAAACAGACTTATGGAACCAGCATAGCAGTGTCACGCTGCCTTGATAGAGGCTACTCATTGGGAAACCTGCTAATCCCATAAGTAAGTTCCTTAACAGAACTGTCACTTGCTTTATTCATTCATTCCAAGAGAAATGTGTATTTTTTTTCCCACAAATCAGAACTGGAATAAAACAGAGCCTACTAGAAACTCTTCAATGATCTCATCTTTCCAGCAATACAAAGATGTAATTTATTTCCTTACGATCCTATACTCGTATCTTGCGTCAATACTAAGCACTCACTATTGTACTGAACACTGTACTATGGCCATCATTACTTTATGAAACCAACAATTTGATATACTCATTAAAATGTCTATAAATACTAGGGTTTCTTTAATTTACAAGATGAGGAGATATAAGAATATTGCTTAGAAAAAGGATTAACTCTATAATATAAACATTCTAAATTTTTTTAATCCTTAGCCAAGGATATATTTATTGATTTGAAACAGAGAGAGAAAGAGAGAGAGAAACATTGATGTTAGAGAGGAATATCAGTTGGTTGCTTCCCATATGTGCCCTGACCGGGGATCGAATCCATAACCACTTTGGTGTATGGACAACACTCTAGCCAACTGAGCCATTGTCTAAGGCGTGAGTATTTTAGATATTGCAATAAGAAAGAGAATTTATGGTGGGCAGCATTTAAATCTTATTTCTTAGAAAGTTTCTGAACTTAATCCTAACTAGACCACTTCTAGCATCTGACAATTTCTCATGAATTATTCATGTTATTTAAAAAAGGAGGTGTTCTATACCACATAAGGAAAATAATTTATATTTTAACAAATGTTAGCAGATGATGTCCCTTTTCCTTTCTGCCCAGTGAACACTCACGCTACTATAAAAGGGAAATTATCAACTCATTGTGTTAGTTATTAAGTAGAGACCTTTGTAAAGTGGGTAGAGAATATTATTTTGTTTATGAGAGAAAAGTTTTTAAAATCATTGTACCTAAATTAATTGATTTATTATAGTTATTCGAAGCTATATATCAGAACTACAATTTCGTTTTCCAGTTGTAGTCTTATTTCTCCTTGTGATAAAGGAAATATCACAGGATTCAAAATGCAGTGAAATATGCATAGCCAAATAACCAGATTATAATTTGTTTATTTTGTGCCTTTATTTTAATAATGGTTAAAAGTCTAAATGGTTACTTTTTAAAATGGCTGTACAACTCCCCTCAGCTTCAGTATTTTTGTTGGAACAACTTACTGGAAGCTGGGAGGGATGCACTTATTTTTGACTGAGGGAGAATGTACAAGAAAAACTTTTTTGTTTGTTAGTTTTAAACACTAATTGTCAAGAAAATAAATAGGTAGAGTAGGCTGGGTTATTGAAAGGAAGTTGGTAGTTCTAATGGCAAGCCATTCTGTGGTCGTTCCTGTGTTGTTCCATAAATTATGAATTTAACTCAATGGAAACAAAGTCAAGTTTCTCTTTCTCTAAGAACAAAATACAGCTTCTCATTCATTTACTACTGGGACTGCTCCCTAGCTAGATCCCAACCGTAGATATCAACTTGTTCTGAACTTGAGTAAATAAAAAGTTTGAGACTAATCATGTCCTAATGTATAAGTAGTGAATTATATTCAAACAAATACGACAAATAAAAACTTTTGATCAAAAGGTACTATAAAACGCCTCATTTTTATATTTCATGTACCCAACTACAGTAAAATTTTACACTCTCTAAAAACTTAAAGTAACCATTTTATATTCTAGTGTGCTGAATAAATGTCTGCTTTGAGTAACAATGAAAATGAATAATTGCATTCTAGAAAATAGTTCATGATAGCTTTTTTCTATTAAAATAGGAATCAAATTGTTAAAACTTCATGGTTTAATGGGCACAAAGATTAAAGTAATCATATTTTTAAAATAATTTCTCACTAGGTGGAATTTATTGCTAAACCTTTTATGGCACATGTGAATTTAGCAGATATTTTTCCTCAATAAAAGTCACAGTTTACATATTGACAAAGATCTTTAGAATTCCACAAAACCATTGCATTTACAAATAGCTAAATTAGTAGAAGGTTTTGAATTAATTACTGAGTGCAAACTCAAGCAAGGTCTTGTTCATATGCATGGTGAAGCTGCGTCACAGTTCTGAAAAAAGGGGGTAAGTGTGAAGGTTAATATCACTTACCAGCGATCTACTAGGTTCCAGGTACTATGATAGGTAACTATGAATACCATTTCATTAATTTTCAAATAATATCTCACTAATTTATTATTAACATCATTTTATAGGTGATGAAATCAAGGCTTGGAGGTAATATGACCAAATTCATAATGTTAGTAATGGGTAAGTGAAGAAGTAGACACAGTATATGGTCTGGTCTGGTTGGGTCTGACTGTAATGTTCTTTCTTGTTCCAAAAATTGTTCACTTAATCATCAAGCATATAATGAGATCCTACTATGACTCTGGATCTCTACTGCTAAACTACGGAGATTCCTTTTTAAATCATCAAGAGAATCCCAATCAAACAAGAAGAAACAGAGACAAACATTTCATACTCAGTTAAAAGTCTACTGCAATAAAAGCAGAAGACATATTGAAGATGTGAGATTAACAAAAAAGTTTTGTAAGCTGGAAAATAGAGAGACTAGTGATAATTAACTTTGGCTTCCACAATTTTCATTCAACTAAATTCCTAACATTAGGTTATTCTGACAACTCAAGTTTTTTACTTATTGGAAATTTTCTCCTAGCATTTTGGGACAATGTCTTTGCTTCAATTTTCCCTGTTCTCTCTTTCTGGAACTCTTACCTGTTAGAGTTTGAAATTCATAAAACTATTCTCTAATTATTCTATATTGTTTTTACTATTTACCTTCTACTTCCTAAGATAGTGCTTCAACTTTAGCTTCAGGCTTTTTAATTGTCATTTTTTGGTATTTTGTTTTGTTTTTATATGTTAACAGTTCCTCATTGTCTCTGAAAATTCTTTTCTATCAATAATCTCCAAGTGCTTTTGTTGATTGTTCTATTATTTTTATAAAAATAATATTAAGTTCTTTTGTAATGAGTTCAATACTTTATCTTATCTTTCTGAGGATATTACTATAACTTGCTATTTAATTGATTTATACAGTTGTTTAATACACCTATTGATTAATTAATTAGTGAGGTTGATTTTTTCTCCACTACCCAACTCCATATTTCTGGCTGATTCATTTTTCATTATTACACTCATGAATACTATGTTTTTCTTCCCTGAAATTTTAAATTAATTGCTATCCCTCATGGCTTCTCCTAAAAACAAAAGCAGAAATGAGTCTTTACATGTTGGGAAAAACTTATTTTCTCTTCTTCATATGAAGAGGATTCTTGCTTTGGAGAGCCTGCAAGTAGGGACATCTAGGAGAGGTGAGGGTACAAATTCCCCAAGGGAGCCATTGATTTCCCTGATCATAATTACCATGCACAA
Organism: Micronycteris hirsuta; assembly: GCA_004026765.1. Taxonomy (NCBI): domain Eukaryota; kingdom Metazoa; phylum Chordata; class Mammalia; order Chiroptera; family Phyllostomidae; genus Micronycteris; species Micronycteris hirsuta. The sequence continues at coordinate 61,704 of PVJI01008322.1, read as the reverse complement.
AGCACTTGGTACTTGCTGAGTGTTTTGCATTTATTGCCTAACTTAATCCTGATTATAAACAAACAGGGCAGGCATTATCATCATTTAAAAATGAGGAAACTGAGGCATGGATAGACTTAATAAAATATGCCTACTTCCTAGGCAACAAATGGTAGAGAAGAAATTCAATCTTATCTCTAAATCAATTAAGATATAACACTCCAATTAACCTAAAATACAATACTACCTCTTTCTCTTACCAGAGAGTAAAAGGAAGCAAAGTTGAAGCTATGCTAGCTCATCTCACTACTGTTCCATAAATAAATAAACAAACAAACAAACAAATAACCCAAACGCTTATGCCCTGAAAGCTAGGATTGGGAAAAAGAATAAAAAAGATGAAATGTTTTCCTTTTCACACAGAGCAAGGGTAATAATCAGAAGGACAATATAAGAGCTCATTAGCTCTTAATGAGAAACTCTGATTTATTGATACTCTGAGAAACTCTGATTTATTGATAAGTTGGCTTCAGTATGTCCAATGTTTTCTAATGTGCAAATGATACCGAAATGACAATGAAATTTGGTCAAAAATTAAGTTAAACAGACACAAACAGAGGTCTGCATACAAAAGAGAATAGAATATATAACAGAGCATAAGGTATGGTTTCAGATTCAACACAGCCAACTAACCTTAGTCAGTGGTGGTAAGCCATCATAAAAAAACAATCAGAATTACCTGGAAAGGCTATTAAAATGCTCCCCCATTTTAAGAGTATATATCTACATGCAGCCAGATTTTATTCATATATCTCAACCAAAATGACATATTTTCAGTAGATTAGATAAAGATATAGATATGAGATCCCTACTCTTTTCATTAAAACAGATATTAAGGAGATTTGCAAAAATATAAGCATCGTCACTCTTCTCACTGTATTTTATTTTGGAAATATATTTGTTTTTCATAAAAATATGTTATTTCAACTAAATATACTGGGATTAATATGTCTTTTTCCAATTAAATAATAAAGAAAATATCTTTTAATCATCTGTTTTAACTTCTAATACAGTAAATATCAATAGACATAATCCACATAAAAGCACTCTTTGGATCCTCGATAATTCTTAAGAATCTGAAAGGATCCTAATAACAAAAAGTGTGAGAAACACTGCTTTAAATAATAAAGAAGAGGTATCTAAAGTTTACAAAGAAACCATTTTAATATTATTACATACTTAATACATCAAAGAAGGATTTATGTATTAAAGTCAAAAACTGTACTTAACAAATATTTCACAGCACTTAAAATAACCCAGGCACTATTCTAAGAGCTTTGATAGCATTAGTTTATTTTGTCCTCTGCATAACTTTATGAAGTAAATACTATTAATATCTTCTTTTTACAGATAAAGATACTAAGGAGTGAGAAGTTAAGGAAATAGCTCAAAGTCACACAGTATTAGAAGCATATTTGGACCTAAGAAGTGTGGCTTCAAAATTTGTCCTGTTATATTTGTAGGTGGCAAGATGTGACTATGAAAATGCTAACCATTTCTGAGGTGAGAGCAGACAAGACATCTTGCTTGTTTCTATTTTAAGGGGAAAGTTTTGCGTCTTCAGCATTAAATATGATGTTAGCTCTACCCACAACTGTTTTTACACAATCAGTGCAAATGTCAACAGAGTGAAAAAGGAAAATACCACCTTAGTATTGCTATGAAATTACATTTTTACCCACAGAACATCTGATAATTTTCTTGTGGATCCACATGGGTCCATAGACCTCATCATGAGAATCCCTGAATTAGGACACAAATGTAACTTAAAATCTTTCCCTCTATCCTACAGCCAGCTATGATCCTAGATTTCAAACCACATGTAGGTGGTTCATCTTACACTACATTTCATCCATTACTACAGCTATGTTTTGCCTACACTTAATCTGTGTTCTTTGTTCTGACAGACACTCACTAGATTTTGTCATTGTCTTAAACTGCAAAATCCCTAAAATCTTAATCTTGACTATTTTCAAAACATAACTTTCTGTCCTCCCAGCCTCCTTACTCTCTCATTCCCACAATCCCTGACTTTTAGCCTCGTGGCAACTTCTAGTGACTGAGTTGTTCCATTTTTTTCCAGACTGCCAACATCCTCTTGACCACTCTTTTCAGCATAGACAATATTCCACTGTCGGTAGCTCCAAAAGTCTCTGCAGCAGCCTTGCTCTCCTTTTGCACTACCACTACTATATGTGAGCCCAGAGGGTTCCAACAATACATCATTAGTGCTGCCACATTTAGGCTTCCCAAGGGGGGTTAGGGTGGGGCCTGAGATGAACATTGGGGAGAGGTGAGGAGGAAAGATAAATAACTGGTAAGATTGATGTCTCTCCATATCTGTGGTTTCTGATTCAGTTTTATTACTTACCCAGCAGCCTCTTATTTCTCTGAACCACTATTTTTTTTTTTACTTTTTTAAAATTCTCACTCGAGGATATATTTATTGATTTTAGAGAGAGAAGAAGAGACACAGAGAGAGAGAAACATGGATCTTTGGGCCTCTCATATGTGCCCAGACAGGGGACCTAATCCTCAACCTAGGTGCCCTGACCTGGAATGGAACCCTTTTGGTATATGGAAGATGCTCCAACATACTAAGCTTCCCCACTAAGATTCCCTGCATCACTCGTTAGTTACCTATCCAATTTCTACTTTTCTTTCTCTCAGCAATTGATTTTAACTCTCATTTCACTGAAAATTTTCAGTTACAAAACTTCCCTATTCCCTGCCACATTATCCTGTCCTTTTTTCCTCTGAAGCATCAGAAAGTGAACCCTCTCTCTTCCAGCCCATTCCATAAGTGCATACTTGACATCAGCCTTCTCTAATTTTCTCACAGAGCTTGTTTTTTTTGCATTAATTGATTAAACATTTATGGTAAAAAGGTAGAATAATATGGAAAATTAGTCCTACCAAATAGTATATTTTTTCCTCAGGCTTATCCTTAATTATGTAATATTCAAATTTAAAATGGTATTAACTTTTTAATTTCAATTTCTAATTGTCTATTGCTAGCACTTAACAAAAATGATTTTTGTATATTGACTTTGTATCCTAAAAACTTGCTAAAGTCATATTAATTCTTGTAACTTTTCTGAAGATTTCAGTGGATTTTCTATATAGAGGATTATACTGTTTACAAAGAGTTCAATTATTATTTTCTAACTTGTATGCCTTTTATTTATTCTTCTTGCCTTATTGCACTGACTAGGATCACTACTGGAATGTCGAATGTACATGTTGAGAGAAGATATTTTGCTTTGTCCCTGATCTTTGGGGAAAAGCAGTCAGTCTTTTACCATTAAGAATAATTGTGAGCTGTAGTTTTTCCAAAAATTCCTTTAATCATATTAAGGAGGTTTTACTTTTTTATTTTTAATTTATTGAAATTTGATCAGAAATCAATGTTGGATTTTTTTAATCTAGTAAGATAAGTGTCTGCTTTCTTTTTGTAGTATGTTTATATGGTATATTACATGTAATGAGTTTTGAGTATGACATCAACCTTGGGTGTTAGGATAAATCTCAGTTGGTATTGGTATAGTCTCCTTTTAATGCTTTATTGAATTCAACTTGACAAAATTATGGTGAAAGTTTTTGTGCTTATAGTCATAAGGCATAATGTCCATTGTTTTATTTTTAGTAATGTCTGATTTTGGTAACTGGTTAATGCTGACCTCCTAAAATGAGTTGGACAATATTCTAACCTTTTCTATATTTTATGAAAAAGTTTGTATAGAATTGCTATAATTTTTTTCTTAGTGTTTGCTAGAATTCACTAGGTCACCTGAAGACTTCTTTATGGGAATGGGTTTTTTTAACTATAAATTTAATTTATCCAGTAAATGTTGGATCATTTTATTTCTTCTTGAATGGGTTTTAAATGTCTTTTTAAAAGAATTTGTTGACTTTATTGATTGAATTTATTGGCAAAATAGGGTTCATACCACTTAGCTACTAATCTTTTAATATCTCTAGTGAGAATATCCTCAGTTCCTGATAGTGGCAACTTATGTACAAAATTACATTAAAAAGTAATATATGTATATCAAGTTTGGGGGGGGTTTAAATGGAATAGAGGAAGGACCAGGATCATAGTGATTGATTTTGTACCTGAAAAATTTTAAACTGAAGTATTTAAAAATATCACAGACAAAATTAATCAAAGACAAATGAAATGAAATTCACTATTTTCACAGACTCCCAAAGTGAGATTACTGATAATTTTGATATGATGAAAAAAAGCAGGCCTGGCTGGTGTGGCTCAGTGGATTGAGCATGGGCTGGGAACCAAAAGGTCCTGGTTCGATTCCCAGTCGGGGCTCATGCCTGGGTTGCAGGCCAGGTCCCTAGTGGGGGCCATGTGAGAGGCAACCATGCATTGCTCTTTCTCCCTCCCTTCTCCTCGCTCTAAAAATAAATAAATAAAATCTTTAAAAAAAAAGCATGGAAATTTTTCAGATCTGAGTATCAGCAAAAAGGTAATTCCACAAAAAAATAACACGTAAGCAATAAAACAAAACAGAACTTGATCAAAATTAGAGCTCAGGCAAGATGTGTAAGAGGATTGGATGCAGGGGCCTAAAGAGATTCCAAAAAACAACATGTAAAAAGCTGGAAGCCTTCAAAGGGGCACCACAACCTGAGAAGAAAATGCCATTGCAGACATGAACTGAGTCATTATGATGAGGACTCCATCGTTTCCTACAGATAAGATGAAACAGAGAAAATTGTGTCTAAAGGGTGCTTGAGGATTTTTAACTCGTATAATTATTCTTGGGCTAGTGGAGATAGTCCTTGCACCAGAGTAGGTTCTACTGGTTCTGAAATGGGCTCCTGCAAATGTCTCATGGACCATGTTTAGTATCCCCAAGCATTCTCTGGGTTGGACTAGGGCTGTATTTTTTGCATGGTAACGACTCTAAGAATCAGGCCTTTTTGTCTGAGAAGTAGTTGCCATTCTACACCTGGCCTTCCTGCTATCTGAAACCCTCAGCTTCCTTAACAGAGAGCCTTAAAATTTTCAGAAATGTGTCGGTATATAGAAACATGAAGTGCTTTAGTCATTTCTGCTTGTCTATTGAATAGCTAAAATGTTTAAGGGAGCGTTTCATAGCAAATATTGAGGAAATTTTCACTGTGAAATTGCTCTTTGTAATAGACAAGTAGTATCTATCAAATAGAGATAGACACCATTTTGTCTGATTAATATATTTTGGATATTTCTTCCCCAGGTGTGGTGTTAGAGTAAGTAAAATTTCAAAAGTCACCTACCCCCTATCATTTTAGGAATTATTTCCTCTCTTCTTCTTATGCTTTCTTATCCCAAACCTGGTGTTCTACTTCTACCAACCCTTATTAAGTTGTGAAATGGTAGCTAAAGTATTTGTTGAATGCACTCAAGTGATATCCTCATAAAATATCATTTAAATTTATTAAAGAGTGTTGACACTGGTAATTAAGAGAAGGCTAAATGGGACTACATCAAACTAAAAAGTTTTGCACAGCAAAGGAAGTCATCAACAAAATAAAAATATAACCCACAGAATGGGGGAACATATTTGCTGATGCATCTGATAAGGGGTCAATGTCCAAAATTTATAAAGAACTTACAAAACTCAATGCCAGAAAAAAAACAAATAACCTAATTAAAAATAAGCAAAAGGCCTAAATAAACACTTATCCAAGGAGGACATTCAGATGGCCAGTAGACACATGAAAAAATGTTCAACATCACTAATCATCAGAGAAATGCACATTAAAACCAAAATGAGATATCATCTCATACTTGCCAGAATGGCTGTCATCAATAAATCAACAAACAACAAGTTCTGGAGAAGATGTAGAGAAAAGAGAGCCCTGTTTTTGCAATGTTAGTGCGAAAGCAAATTGGTGCAGCCACTGTGGAAAGCAGTATATATATACCTCAAAAAATTAAAAATGAATCTGCATTTTGACCCAGTGATCACACTTCTGAAAATATATCTGGAGGAACCCAAAATGTGAATTCATAAGCACACCCATGTTCATTGCAGCATCGTTTATGATCATCAAGATATGGAAACAATCCAAGTGTTCATCGGTAGATGAGTACATACAACAACTATGGGACATTTACAAATTGCAATTCTACTAGGCTGTAAAAAAGAAGAAAATTTTATCTTCTGCAACAGTATGGGTAGAACTGGAGATCATTATGCTAAGTGAAATAAGCCAGTCAGAGAAAGATAAATATCATATGATTTCACTCATGTGGAATCTAATGAATAAACTGAACTGACAAGGAAAATGCTAACAGACTCATAGATGGAGAGCAGGATGTTAGCTAGTGGGGGAGTTAGTGGGTGGAAAGCTTGAAGCAGAAAGAAAAACGGACTCATGGACATGAGCAACAGTGTGGTGATTACTGTGGGGAGGGGTATATAAGGGGACTAAATGGTAATAAAAAATACACCAAAGGTTAAATTCTAAAAAAAGAGAGAGAGAGAGCAACAGAGAGAAAGGAGAGCTTATGTACACATAATGTATGTATAGGTAACTATATATCATCAGGAGTTACATACTTCTTGTCTGCTGAAAACCAGAGATTCAGAAACAATTTTCCCAAAACATCCAAAGCCACAATAACTATTGGTTTTGATACTATCACCACTAGATCTTGTAGGTATGGTGTGTGCATGTGTGAGAGAGATAGAGAGAAAGAGAGAATTTGGATCCCATGCAACAGCTAGAAAATAACTCAGAGCAAAGTTTTGCATTATTAACCAATATATATAACCTGAAAGTGCAAAGAGCCAAGGGGCTAGAGGAGTCAATAATTATCAATGTGATTTTTTCTACAAGAATTCAGTGTTCTATGGAAGCTGTACACCAGTGAAGTACACATCTACAGAAGGGGAAGGACAGTGATTAAACAAGACTGATCCCTTGGGGAAATCTACAGGATTTCTGCAAAGTCACACATGTAGAATCTGTGAGAGGGTTTTGTTCTCTGGATGGGGAATGGATGGAATGGGTACATAATTATGCAAAAGTAAAAATAACTGCATTTAATTAAGACATTCCCAAACTTTCTCCACTTAAAAATATGTATATACTTAGAATTCAGTGACAAGTATGTTATTAAAAACTTTGGCTATATAAATAAAATAGTTCATAAGAGAGAGAAAGGAGCAAAAAGGAAAGGATGAAAAGGAGGAAGAAAAGAAGAAAGAAAGAGGCAAGAAAGTTCCCTGCTCAAAGTTCTTATTCTAGAAAACAGAATCACTATAGAATTACAGGAACATTTTACCATGCAGAAATTATTAGTTTAGAAATTAGGCACAAAGATACATATAAAGATTCATTAGATGGCAATTTTTATAGATAGAGTACTTTCAACTAGGAATGTGTGCCGAGACTGGACTATTTGACTTTTAAAACAAATTATCTGACATACTACATAATTTTACCTCTAATTCTGTATTTAACCCTAAGCTTTCCTGAGTAATAAAATATCAAGTTAGTGGAGAACAACTAGAAAAACTTCAGAATATGAATAAACTCCTTTTCATCGGATAATAAACCCCTTGAGTTTGCCATCTCTTTTTGTTGTATGACTAGCACCAAACACACAGTGCCTGAAGCAGTCAAAAATGAAAGACAAAAAGATTCATGGGTAGATGGTTAGATATATCAGAGAGCTGAAACAGGCAGATGACTTGAAATGTAGGGCAGAGTATCCAGAAAAACATTAATTCAGAAATACTTCCAGGAAAATTGGTTCTGATCTCTCAAGTAGCATGAGTAAAAGAGATTTGATGTCACCTAAAGCATTGCTCCAAAAACAGCCCAGATTTTCTGCAATGGAAAAATGTAAGACTATATAAAAGATAATGAAACCTAAATACAAAATGTCAAGCTAATCTTCAATAGAACTAGATTAATGCAAAAAAAAAAAAACAAGGGTGTACCTTAAACAATATTACAATATGCAGATAAAAAAGTATATCCATCCTTCTTTTTAAAGTTAAGCAATGCAAAAGGAAATGTGGGGAGGGGGTCAACATCAGATAATGTATTTAATTGAAAAAGATAAATATATTAGAATTCATTACTGGAAATGGAATTTATTAGATTGGTGAATCTAGGAAATGTATAAAGATTTTTAAGACCATGTGGAAAATTGAAATCATGAGGCAAAGACTGAATAATATATGCATTCTTGTAACTGCAAAAGTAAGAGTAAATAAGACATAGTGGAATTTATGAAAGTGGATTAGTGAAGTACATGCAATTGAGAGATCAGCTGTGAGGGCCCACTCTCAGTGCACTGGCTATGTGCCTCCTTTCTAATGTTAATAGTATTATAAGAAGGAAGAAAACATATGCAAACCAGGAAAATAGCAGTCAATGGCTGTGTAAGATGGGTTCAAGTGAAAACTAGTTTCTCCTTGAAAGAAGATCTAGAAAGGAGTTAGTGAAGGATTTTTTTCAGTGATCAAAGGATGAAGTCACACAGTGATAGTCTTGGATTATAGACAAAAGAGACTGCACTTAGTATATTCAGTCTTCTACTTCTCAAACACTGAGACCTGTGATATATCCACTAACTGGGAATTTTGGTATTTATAATGAATTAAATGCATTGTGCCATCACATTGCTTCACCTGTTATGTTTGATGAAATTCTGAATGGAAGCAAACTAAAGAGAAAATAAGCTATTTGAGTCAACATTTACCATACCCCCAAAAGCTTAATGAAATGAGATAAAATAATGAAGAGGCTAGGGTATGAAAGGATCAACTGAAAAACAGGCTTCTCACATCTAGAAAAAATGTCAAAAATGTTTGTGATAAATATTTTAAAATAGAAAATAGACTTGTTTATCAATTATGGAATTCTTAAAACCAGAACTTGGACTTTTAAAGCAGTAAATTCTGAACAAATAAAGTGACACTTTGGCATATCAGGTGCTAAATAAAAGGAACATAATATGGCAAAGAATAGTACAGACTAAAAATACAGATAACTGCAAAGAGTATTAGTTAAATTCATAGCTGGCAACTCATTAATTGGTTGTGACAGAAAACCAGGATATATTTAAAAGCATATTCTAGTATTTGAAGCTAGCATTAAAGAAGGCAATTGTTCAGTACAATATTCTTTGGGCATAGCTGGTATCTGAAAATTGGGTTGGACCAAAGAATTAGCCAAATATGATGACTTATATGCTTCCAAATATGAAAAAATGCCACTAGTCACCTTCAGTAAAAAGGCCAACCATTTTGAATTCTGGTTAATAATCACTTACAGTGATGATGGTGGATTGGGGCGTAGTACCTTTGTTTCAAACTCCTTTCTACCTGTTGATATGTCTATATAAAGAGACTTTGGTGTTAACAGCATAATTTGTTCATTTCCTATGGTATAGCTTATGCAAAACTGAAATGATACTTTAGAAGGAAAAAAATATCTCATTTTGGTCTATACAATCTTTTTTAACCTTTCCTGATTGGGTCTATTTTTCATCCATTAGATAATGTCTGTCATTACTATTGCATATGCCCTAATATTCAATAAGGACCCATTCACAGTGGCAGTACTACATTACTGACTCTTCTTCACCTTACCACCGAGCCCCAGGTCTAGTTCTGGCCACTTGTTCTGGCCATTCCCGTCTTTTATCAGATTAGCGGTAGTCCGAGCCTAATACTTGTTTTGTACTTGCCCTTTCCTGAATTTGTGTTGACAGGCCATTTCTTATTTGTCTAAATTCCTTTGAATTAATTTCCTCTTTTTGCCTGCCTAACTGGGTTATTGGAAAATCTAATAAGGAGGCTTTTTCTTCCATCATTCAGGGCATTGATAAACATTACTGGAATCAACCTGATTTCAAAGGAATATCCGTTACATACCTTACCTTTGTATCTTCTGCTTCTCATGTGAGTCTAACATTTTTCCCTTTGAGGAATTATCACTGATGGACAGTTCAGCATAAAAATGGTTTATAGTTAATTCAATTATTTTAATTCCCCTTCGCTAGCACTGATGTTCCCCAGTCCTTGACTTATGTGGAAGCCATTAGGTTTATGAATGCTATCCAAATAATGCTGTCCATTCCCCATCTAACATGAAGCTCTAGAACTTCTTGAGCAACCAAGGCCATCCTCATGACATACAACAGGATATATAATTGACCAGGTAGTTGTTCCTATTCGATAACTATGCAGCCTGAAAATATTAGGTCGCATCGTGTTTATTTTGAAGATGGGCAGTCAGTCATTCTTTGTTGGTGATACAACCAATCACGGTGAAGCTGGGGTCTTAAAAAAGTGTCACATCTAAAGTTTGCCCTTGAATTGCATTAAATTTCTTAATGAATTAACAGAGCACTTGTTTTAGTTATACTTCTGAGATTCACCAAGGCCATGGGAAATAATTTGAAGGAAGAGTTATGTAAGTGATCTCCTTATTGCTGGGTGTGATTTGATAAGGAAGAAATTTAAATGTTATTAAATGTAATAAAATTGAGGTGTATATGTTCACAATTCTTATCCAGTTTAGAAAGCATTGAATGTGTGCCTCTGTGTTTGTATTATAGTTGACATTCAGAATGCAGAGACACTGAATAACTCTGTTGAACAACAAAACTCCTTGACGCAGCTAAAAAGCTGATATATAAATAAGAACCTATGAATGCTTTTGACTTACCAAGCAAGGAGACTCTTTACAGTTCATTCTTTTATGTATTACTACATTAGAACTGTTGGAAAGCTATACACCACACTAATTTTCATAGCACCCATATCAATTCAACTGCTATATGTTCCATGTATTCAATCATTAAGCTTCCAGACAAACAGCTGAAGAACTGGTCAGCATCTCATACGAAGTCAGCATGGTGTGCCAGATGGGTGTTGCATTAAATATGGTAGAGTGGAGCACCTCCTCCAAAGTAATCGCATTTGTCCATTTCCAAGCATGGTGGTAAAAAAGCCTTTACATGGCAATTCTCAAATAGACAGTCTAGTTTAAAAATGATAGCAAGATGGCTGACCGCTCATTATTTTAATTCTAAAACTAAGTTAAACCTCAGTTTTTAAGCATTTGTTGTATTCAGTAGTATTTTACAGGCTAAGTGTTACAGAGTTCACATGTTATAGATTAGTAGAAAACATAAGAAGAAATAATTAATATAATTTAGACTATTGAATATATTTAAGTTTATTTACTTAACAACACGTATGTAAGTGCTTTCAATGTGCCAGGCACTCTTCTGAGTGACTTACAAAGGTTAACTTCTTTAATCCTCAAAGCAACCCTATGATTGATGTATTGTTATTATCATTCTCATTTTTCAGATGAAGAAATTGAGGGACTAAGAGATTAAATAACTTGTTTAAGGTCATATTACTAATAAATGACAGAACTGGGATTTGACCCCATACAGTCTGGCTCCAAATTCTATGCTTTTAAGCACTACTCAATTCTATCAAACAAGAATGGAAGGCTTATAGCAAGTTGATAAATCTTTCATTTATGATATTACACATGCTAAAAATTTGTACTATACAAAACATAATCCTGACACCATAAACAGAGTATATGCACAGCTTTAAGCTCCTGTTCTTATTGTGCAAAGATAATATTTTCATAAAATTTTATAGTGATGAAGTTTTAAATTTGAAAGAAAAAAATCTAAATTAGAATAGAATTTTTCCCATCATTTACAATGTCAGATAAAAAGGTAAAATAATCACCTTTCAAAAAGCTGTGATATCGCAAGACAGCTAATCTTAGAAAATGTAACAAATCGGGAGTCCCCGTGACTCTGGAACACTAAGTATGGTGCTGGGTACGCAGCAGCAGATCAGCACATATTTGTAATAATGGAGCTGTCTGCTGGCAGATCTTCCTTCATTGGAGATACTTACATTTCCATCCCTAGAGGTAAATTTGCAACTAAATTGTTTTCCTTTCAGCATACCCAATCAGAAAAGATCACCTATTTGGGTACCTAGCACCTATCATGGAATTTTCCTTGATGAAAGGACTGCTGGCTAAAGACAACATCGTCTCGTCCTTGGCCTTGCCTTTCTGCTTCTTCATTTCCAGATCCTTCATCAACCTCATCTTAGAAAGTAAGATGATAAACCCATTCATGCAGAGATGCAAATAACTTAGAGAACTCTGGGCATCACTCTACCAAGTTGTATTTAAATCGTAACAGCAAATGTAGGCATCAGCCAGTTGAGCCAGGGAGGTATCTGTTTTCAGCTCCCCCAAAATCATTTTATCTCTGCAATCTTTCAGCAAGACAGACTTTGCTCCTCTGCATTTTACTTATAGTGGTGTAAAAAGAGGGTGTAAAGGAGGCCTCAGCTGACAGAGAATGCAGCAAAACCACTAACAGAACATAGACAGAAAGGCCACGTCATGCACGGCACTCCATTCCTTATGAAACTAAATGATGGTTGACAATGAAATTCAAGCTTCTGATTCTTATTAAGGCTGACTATTGAAACTTGATTAGGCCTATAATTACATGCTGCTTGAATCAAGAATGTCAAATAATGGGGCAGGACCTCTATAGCTGAGGAATCAACTTACAACCCATGTTGGTCCAGAACAACCTGCTCAGACAGCACTCAGTCATAAATTGTCCTGGGTTTAACCTCGTAAGAATTGTTGGGAGGGTATTTTTGTCAAGTACCTAAAGCTGAATTTTTTATTTCTGAAACTCTAGCTGATTCTCAGTAAGAGAGGATGAGAGGGAGAAAGAGAGAGAGGGAGAGAGAACATAGATATGGCCAAAACGGCCTATAATTCTGTGGCTAACAAGTAAAATGAAACACAATTACTAAATTTCATCAACATTTCTTATGCATAATTACACAAAACTAACCAGTCTGATTAAAATGATTAAATTTTGTTTTTTCCTTTAAAAAATGATTAAATTTTAATTTTTTGGTTGATTGTGGTATAGAAATAACCTATACTTTTTAACATCTGGCTTAAAAAGAAATAAAATTTGATGTGCTACATGCTGGGTATAGGATTTGTTTAAATGTATAGTTAAAATATAGTATTCTCTGTACACTGAGGTTGAATAAAATCCAATTTGGGAAAAGAATAAACAGAATGCGCTTACAATGTGATGTGTAATGTGTGTAAGAAAATTTGTAGTTGTACCATGAGAAGTCTCCCCGATTCTTAGTTTTAGGAATTTCACAGTGGCTATCAGTTGCATACACTACACAATTATATCAGCATTAATTACCTGCCATACACTAGTAGCAGGTCTGGGTGAAGGCCTCAGGGCGTATGTCACATAGCAGCTTAAAACTGGTAAGTGTACACATTCAAGAGCTGTAAAGCATTCACATTAAAACCAGCAAGTCTAGGCAAAAGCATTATATCTTATTTTTTTTTAATAATCTTCCCTATGAATTCTATGACCTATGATTACCTAACTCCTTAGCTCCACATTAGCCCACTTGACTTAGACTTAACTCTACTCCTTCCTGGCCAACTAAAAGGCCCACTTTATCCCCCTTTATCTCCCTTTAACTTAGGGTTTCTGGCAGTAACTATACTTAATTCAATCTCATCCTGACTTGGCTTGCCCTCCAGTTTAATCCTATTGTGTAGACCAATCTACCACTGCTGTTTCCAACATTATGCTTCTCTTTCAGGAATAACTGATTCTCAAAAGATGTAGAAATATATAAAACTTTAGTTCTTTCCTAGAGGTTAGGAATTCTGTTCCTTGTTCTGCAAAAATCTAGTGCTGTGACCTTGGTGTATTCTCTACCTTTTCTATTTCCTGAATTATTTCTTTTGAAATGTGATGGCTGGATTATATGATGATTAAGATCTCATAGAAATTATGGTATCAGTTTCATATTACTTGTGTTAATGCCATCATTTTATCAGTTCTGAGAGTAATAATCTATTTGATAGTGGATAAAGACCAAGTATATCATAAGATGTAGTGCCAATGCCCGTCAATAAAATAAGCCAAGAAATATTTTTTTAAATGTGTGATATGTGTGATTCTTCCTATAATTCCCTATGACATTATTTTATCATACAGTTTGCAACGCCTTCCAGTTTCCATGTTCTGCTGGGAGATCAGTTTAAATCAGTGAGATGTTAACATCAAGCTCTCTGCATTTTTTCAGCTTTTAATTTTCAAAACATCTACAAGTAAAATGATTGTTTTTGACATTATTTGACTTGCTTGATTCAAGTAGGGTGTAATTATACCCCTGATCAAGTTACTGTAGACAGCTTGAATCCAAAAAGAGATACCACATATGGAAGTGTTATGGTTAATCACAAACAGATACAACTGGATTTTTGTTACCACACATTTATGCTTGAGGTGACATCTACTTTTTACAATAAGTATAAGAAAAAAGATTGTACATATGCTAATACATATATGGTTTTTAATTAAATTTGAAATATTGAAGTCAGTATAAATTTAAAAATATCACTCCCAGGTTTGCAATGTGTTTATAAAGACTTAATAGTACATGTATTTATTTGCTATTAAAACTCAACTTTATCATTCTGACCTGGACCCCAGAACCTAAACTGTAGAAACAACTCAGTTTAAAAATAACTTCAGGAAGCAACAGCAAAAATTCAGCCTATTGATTCATGTAGACACAACTTGCATAATACTCCTTTTACTTTTTAAAGATTTTATTATTTATTATTTATTTTTATTATTTGAATTTATTTTTAAAGTATATTTTATTGATTATGCTATTACAGGTTTCCCAATTTTTCCCCTTTATCTGCCCTCCACCCTGCACCCCCCAGCCCTCCAGCATTTGCCGCCCCGCTTAATTCATATCCATGGGTTCTACATATAAGTTCTCTGTTCCCTATACCATTTTGACCTCCCTATTTTGTGCCTACCAATTATGCTTCTTCTTCCCTGTGCGTTTTCCCCTCTATCCTCCCTTCCCCTCCCCACTGAAAACCCTCCATGTGATGTCCTTTCTCTGATTCTGTTCCTGTTCTAGTTGTTTGCTTAGTTTTTGTTTTCATTGTTTTTCTTTTTCTTTTTTTAGGTTCATTTGTTGATAGTTGTGAGTTTGTTGTCACTTTACTATTCACATTTTTTATTTTCTTCTTCTTAGAAAAGTCCCTTTAACATTTCATATAATAATGGCTTCATGATGATGAACTCCTTGAACTTGACCTTATCTGGGAAGCACTTTATCTGCCCTTCCATTCTAAATAATAGCTTTGCTGGATAGAGTAATCTTGGATGTAGGTCCTTGCCTTTCATGACTTCACATACTTCTTTCCAGCCCCTTCTTGCCTGCAACGTTTCTTTTGAGAAAATAGCTGATAGCCTATGGGCACTCCTTTGTAGGTAACTCTTTCCTTTCTTCTTACCACTTTTAGGAATCTCTCCTTATCTTTAATCTTGGTAACTTAATGATGATGTGCCTTGGTGTGTTCCTCTTTGGGTCCAACTTCTTCGGGGCTCTCTGGACTTCCTGAAAGTCTATTTCCTTCACCAGTTTGGAGAAGTTTCCCTTCATTATTTGTTCAAATAAGTTTTCAATTTCTTGCTGCTGTTCTTCTCCTTCTGGCACCCCTAAGTTCAGATATTGGAACTTTTAAAGTTATCCCAGAGGTTCAAAATTCTTCATTTTTTTTTAACTCTTATTTCTTCATTCTGTCCCAGTTGGATGTTTATTTCTTCCTTTTGTTCTAAATCATTGATTTGAGTCCTGGTTTCTTTCCCATCACTGTTGGTTCCCTGAATATTTTGCTTTATTTCATTTTGGGTCTCTTTCATTTGTTCTTTCATTTTTTGACCAAGCTCAATCAGTTCTGTGAGCATTTTGATTACCAGGGCTTAAATTCTCTATTAGATGGTTGACTATCTCCTCATCACTTAGCTCTTTCTGAAGTTTTACTCTGTTCTTTCATTTGAGCCATTTCTTTGTCTCAGAGCACCTGTTAAGTTGTAACTGGGCAGGACCTTATGTATTCATCAAAGCGGGGCAACCCTCCTTCTTGCGCTGTGGCACTGCCTGTGTGGGAGGGGCCAGAGAGGGAACAATGCAGCTCGCCTGCTCATCTGTAGCACACTTTCCAACAAACTTTCATGTGAGACTGGGAGTTTCTCCCACCATGGCAACCACTGTAGTCCACAACCTCCTCTGAGTCTGCTTCCCGTTCAGCCAGCCCCACCCATATGGTCAGCTGCCTTGTCATGGGTTCTCTCCATCTGCTGCCTTACCTGTCTGGTTGTTCTGTTTAACTGTTTCTTTAATTCTGTGGTTGTCGGAGTTCCATGCAGTTTGGTTTTCTAGCACTTCTGGTTGTTTATTGACTTTAGATTGGCTGTTATCCTCCTTTAGGTTGTGTGAGGAAGTGAAGGGTTTCTACCTATACCTCCATCTTGGCCGGAACCTCCATAATACTTCTTTTAATTACTGCACATCAGAGGTACTATAATTACTACAGAGTAATTATCTCACAAAGTCAAGTTTCAGGAAAAGAGAAGCTATAAATGCTCATACATGTTATTTGCTTATATTTCTAGTTATTATAAACTGTCTTCTAAGACTATCTTTACTGTCTTCAATCACTAAAATGGAGGTCAATTTCTGAAAATAAAATGAAATTATTAGTATTAAAACAAAACTCAAAGGGACCAAATAGGATTATCACCATGCTAAAAATCTGTTAGTTTAAGTTAACAAAGACTATAATTCTTCCTACCTTGGCTGAAATGTGAAAATTTATGAATCCTCTAAGTGTTTCATCCACAGGAGGTCAAAATTCTAACATTTTGAGATTCTCAATATATAAGGTACTATAGCTACATTTAAAATGTAGTTACAGAGTAACTACTAACTATAAATTATAAAACTATTGGATACTTAAAGAGACGGTATAGAAAAATAAGTGTGTTGTACAGGAGAAACCTATTAAAGAGATGGTACAAAAGCAAAAACCTTTCAAAATAGGAAGCCTGAAGCCCCTAAATCTATTTTCAAAGAATTAGTCTAATGAATGAAAAATAAAAGGTAAAATAATAGAAAGTTTGTACTGGGTCACCAATAGAAGTAAAAAAGCCCATTATATTTCTGGCTAGAATATTATGATTGCCAAGCAATAATTTTTTTTTTTACTGTTGAAACACATTAAAAATGATAAATTTACAATACTTAGTTCTTGGAGTTCAACCTTTTATCACCTACATCCCTGTTATGGGTTGAATCGTGTCCCCCTCCAAAAGTCCTAACCCTGGAGTGTGAACATAATCCCATTTGGACAGGGTCTTTGTTGATGCAATACATTCAAAACGCTGTCTTTCGGGTAGGCTCGAACGCAGTGCAATGGGTGTGTTTATGGAAAGAGGAAAATGCTATGTGTAAACGGAGACCAGCAGGGAGTGGGCCTGTGGCAGAGAAGAGAGGCGGGAGCGATGCAGCTACTGCACAGGGATGCTGGAGACTGGCAGCCACTGCCAGAGCGAGGAAGAGGCAAAAGCTTTTACGCAGAAGGACAACGGCCCTGCTGGCACCTGGTTTTCAGACTCCTAACATCTAGACTATGACAGTAAATTTCAGTTATCACCACCCAGTTTTCTAAGCTGCCCTAAGAAACTTAGACAGTCCCTAACCAGCATGTTTCATATTACGCTGGTTGTAAAGGAAAATGAACAGTGTTAAATAAAGCTTGGTGTGACAGTATCTTATCAGCCATCCTGCACTCGGGGGTGACAGCTTTCAATTCTGGTGTATAACTGAAGACAGCCTGAGGTTCAGACGTTGTAAGCCATGGCATTTGAAAGATATAAAACCAGCATTAGTTCAGAGGATGGCATCTTATTTTAATTTATGGAAATGTTTTTTTTTTTTCTTTTTAAAAAGCTTATTAAGAATTCACACTGAGAAAGTTCATCTTGCAAATTTAGAAATGGTTTGTCTTTGGTGGAAGCAAGCAATTGACAGTGGTTGGTTAGGGCAACTGCTTTTTTTTTTCTTTTCTGATTCTGGACCAGTTCTCATTTAAAATAAGAAAAACAAAGAAACTCCTTGATCTTGGAAGCATATTTTTATTTTAATGAACCTCTAAATGGAATTGTTTTTTAAATTGAATTAAATTCTTTCCTTGTTATATATGTATTTATCTTGAAAAGTGAAGGAGGCATAATAAAGAATAAAAGTGGATTTTGTGTGTGTGTGATTTTAGCTGTGCCTTGCTTTGGTTAAGATGTGATAAAATACCACTAGACAAAATGAAGAAGATTTCTAGGTGTTTGAGCAGTGTCTTATGGGGACGTAAACCTACCCACTATTAACTATTTTTACAATAAATTTTATTCTTGGCTTTTTATCTACATGAAAAAACCATGTTTACAACTATTTATAAGCAGCATTACTATCTTCTTTTCTGTTTGAAGTGCTCCAGATAATAGGAAAAAAAAAAAGAAACTTTATTTCCTAACTCTAAAAAGAAGATTATGATCTGTTTGAGAAAAGAGGATATATGGCAGATCCATTAAACAATTAGAAAATAATACAGCAAAATATTGGCTGATTCTCAAATTTTGTGTGAAATGTCAGCTTTCTGCAATCACAATTTTAGTGTTAACTGAATATTGAAGTTAGCCTAGAATTTATGTAGAGATGATAAAGCCTGGAATTTTACAGATATAAAATCAACTTCAGCCTGGGGCATGACTTTTGATTCTGGATTTTTTTGCTTGTTTGTTTTTAAAGAATGGGCCTTTGTAGATGGCATCACCTGGGCCTGAGTGGTGGAGTTGAAGAAGGAAGGGGACATAGGAACTGAAGAAAGGGACAGGTGTTGAATTGGAAGAAGAGACACCATTCTAGGGTGGCAGTTAGGGGGATTATCACGAAAAGAAATCACAAAATCAATGTGGTATTGTAGACTGTTCGTACTATAAAACAGCTGATATAATGACATTGGCATTATCTGCATGTAAGTGATACTGGAAATAGTGAAAAATAAGGACTCAGACAGAAGTGAGATAAAGAAAAAGAAGGTTATATGTCCAATCAATAGGCACCTGACACCTTGAGGAAGGGGAAACTTATTTTTCCAGAATGCATTGGTCAGTACTCTTCCAAGTGTCTGGCCTACCAGGAACACCCCCAAAAACAAAGAAAAGGAAACCTTATCTTGTAATCATACTTTTTGTATGCTATCCTTGTCACAAACTTGCCAATTAACTCCAACTTTTACAGAGATGGGCGCTAGGAGTTGAGACTACCAGAATGGTGAACTAAACTGGAATTAAACACTTATAATTTTAAATAGTTTCAATTACATTATACTCAAAGCATATAATATTTCATATCCATAATTTTCCTCTTGGGATATGTTTTTGTTTTTTCATTTTAGTTTTGTCTTGCTTTGTTTTTATAGAAAGGCAGTTCTTTCCCCATATGTTAGATATATATTAATTTAATTATAATCCTCTCAAAAGTAATTGCATGTTTGGAAAGCAGAGTGGCCACAAGAATGTTTTAGAGCTAAATCTGCTCAGATTTATTGTATGTTTGATTGACTGGGGAAATGACTTTCAGTTGACATCTGAGCCAACAAGTTAGCTGAAATAAAATTTTGCTTAATACCTTTGCATCAATAATCTAGGCACAGCCTCATTGATTGAGAAAGTCTGATCAATAGAGTATTACAGGCTGCCTAACTGTAACTTTGCTCGACTTTTTTGCTAATTCTGCTGATGACCTTCTTACCACTGCTTCTCAGGTTCACCTTTTTTCCACTTTGAAATTCAATTTGCTCCATTTGCTGTTATTTAAAGAATTTACACATCCAATTGATTTTATCCACCTGCTATAGTTAGTATATAGGATGCACAAGATCGTACCTGATTCGGGTAAGCTTCGGAGCTGCCTAAGTAATAGAATACTTAGAAAGTATTTTCATCTCAAACATCTTGGGAGGGGGCAGAATAAATAAATCATGGGGTCTAAAAAATGTTTTAAAAAGTGGAATAGTCAATTTTTGCAATGATTTACATACCAAAGCATCTACAAGTATTAAAAGAGATATTATCAAACTGAAAAATAGAAATAAGAAAATATTTGGTTTTCAGGATAATGTAAAAAAGAAAAGGAGGCAAAAGACACGTTAATGGAGAAAGTTCATGAAATCTGTTGTAGCTCAATGTAATTTAGAAACAATTGTCAAGAATTGTGAAGTCTGAGATTTTAATCTACATACAGCTAAAAAGTTAAGCTGCTACAGTTTCATGGATGCTGGCAGAAGACACAATACCCCTGGGTCAGAGACACAGAACTGTGTAGCTCACAGCAATAACAGTGGCTAATTAGTCAGCATTTGTGCTGCTCCCCAAGCCCTAATTCCCAAGGGCCATGTGAAAAGGACCAGGTAACACTTGCACATAGCATGTTTGTGTTACAAAAGAGGAACCCTGAACTCGGTTATCCTAACCTTTTATAGTAAAGCACACTTGTCCTTTATTCCAGAGGGAGACACTGTCTCTATCTTGCAAGACTTTACAAACGTCCTTGAAACAACAATCCAGAGCAAAAATAGTTACTGTCTTGGCTTGCAAAATCTGTGGAAACAAGGGAGACTCATGAAATTGTTTCCCAACAAGTATACAAATAACTAACGATAGGGGGATGCAAATCCCCAATTTGTAGTTATTAAAACTAGAATAGGCTGAGATATGAAGAACCACATTCTCCCAGTAAACCCCTGACTCCTCAGTTTCTTGACCGTGTCACCTCCAATGACCTTCTTTTCCACTCTAATTCCACCATTCATTCTCATGGCTCACTGTGCAGCTTGTCATCCCTCAGACTAATCCTACCTGGAAAACTAAAATCAAACACTATCTCATTACCGACCACAAACTTCTTCCTTTTCAGCCCTCACTTAGTGACTGCACCTATTCTCCAGGACCTCCGTTACCTCCACCTCTCTACCACATCTGGGTTTATCAGAAGCCATTAGTCTTCACATACTTTCCTTTCTAGCTTAGACTCCATTGTCTAGTCCTTCAACTCTTCTCATGTCAACATCTTCAAATGCCTCGTCTCGTTTATTTTCTTGGCAGTTTCCCAATAAAATCTCAGTTTTGAATAACATTAACTACCAGCTTGTCCCTTAGGTATACCTGAAATGCTGGGTGCTACTAGTGAAAATCGCACAACCGTGCAGGGTAGTTTCAATCTAAATTGATGATCTCCAATCTGAGTCTGATTCTCAAAAACTCAAAATAGCATTTTTTAGCTCCCTTACTCTTCTTAAATCTGACTCTAACTGACCCACATTTACAGAAAATGATATTATTTCCTCTGCACAGAAAAAAAAAGTAGAAGCCACCAGGTAAAAATTCTCTTAACACCAAACATGTAAAAATAACTGTACTGCCATTTATCCTTCTTCTGTTCAAATGGAGGCAATGTCTCTCTTATGGTCTGAGACAGGTATGTTCTGTTATCCATGCCTTGAAGTTGTATCAGAGTCTGCTAGTTGTCCTATAATAAGCATTGCTCCTTCTTCTGAGCTAATATATTTGCAAAATTGTAGCTGGGCATTTGACTATTGAGAATTAAGACTACAATTTCCATCTATACCTTCAGTTAAGCGTGGTTATGGTATAAAAGCAAAAATTATGTATGTATTGGGAAGCGTTCTTAAAAGAAGTGAATGTAATCTTCTCCCTCTCCCTTCATACTGCTGTATAGAACATGGATGTCAAGTCCAGAGCAGCAATGTCCGATAGCAATTAAGTAATCCCCCCTTATTTGTGGTTTTGCTTTCCATAGTTTCAGTTACTTGCAGTCAACCATGGTCTAAAAATATTAAATGAAAAATTTAATATTTTTCACATTAAATTGAAGCCAGATATAAACAATTTATAATTTTTAGGGACTTCTGGCCAAGACGGAGGTGTAGGTGGATACTATACTGTGCCTCCTCGCATGACCAAAAGAAAGACAACAATAAATTTAAAAACAAAAAACAACCAGAACTGATAGAAAATCAAGCTGTATGGAGGTCCAACAACCAAGGAGTTAAAAAAGAAACATTCATCCAGACCAGTAGGAGGTGTGGAGATGGGCCGCCAGGGTGGAGAAGGCAGCAGCTGGCAAAACGGGCAGTCTCGTATTTGCATGCAGATAAACTGGGAGGAACAACTGGGTAGTGAGACAGACCGCACAACCCAGGGTTCCAGCCCGGGAAATAAAGCCTCAAACCTCTGACTGAAAAAAAACATGTGGAGGCAGCAGGACAAACTCCCAGCCTCACAGGAGAGTTTGTTGGAGAGACCCACAAGGAAGGGCAGATAAAGTGCTTCCCAAATAAGGTCAAATTAAAGGAGTTCATCATCACCAAGACCTTCTTATATGAAATGTTAAAGGGACATATCTAAGAAAAGGAAGAAGATCAAAAATATGAACAGTAAAATGACAACAAACCCACAACTATCAACAACTGAACCTAAAAAAAACAAAACCAAAACAAACTAAACAAACAACTAGAACAGGAACAGAATTACAGAAATGGAGATCACATCGAGGATTATCAGCAGGGAAAGAGAGGTGTGGAAAGGAGAAAAGGGTACAGGGAATAAGTAGCATAAATGGTATGTAGAAAATAGATGGGGAAGGTTAAGAATAATATAGAATAAAATGTAGAAGCCAAAGAACTAATATATACAACCCATGGACATGAACTAACGGATGGGGGGAGGGGAATGCAGGTGGGAGGAGGGAAATGCAGGTGAGGGTGGAGGGGGAAAAAAAAGAGGGGGAAATGGGACAACTGTAATAGCATAATAAATAAAATATATTTAAAAAAGAAAATATACAGCATAGGACAAAAGTAAACTTACAGTTATGAGTATATAAAACAGTTTATTCTTATATTATTATTTATTAATTATTGTATTATTTTTCATGTGAACAACTATAAACCTATTTTGCCCCACCCTGTATACCCCTGAGACGCAGTTCATGTTTTGATTTGAATGCTTCCTGTTTGCAAACTGTCTGTTGGTGTGTGCACAATAAACTCTTACTAATTATTAAAAAAATATTAATTTTTAAATTTTGTACTATTCCGAGTAGCATAGTGAAATGTCACAATTTCCCAGTCTATCATGCACAGGACGTGACTCGAGCTTTTGTGACTACCCCGCTGTCCAGCATACATACACTATGTATGCTCCCCACCCTTGAGTTACTTAGCAGCCATCTAGGTTATCAGACCAGCTGTAGCTCTATCTCACTGCTCCTGTTCAAGTCACTCTTATCTTACAGTCCTAATTGTTCTATATTATTATTAGTTGTTATTGTGAATCTCTTACTGTGCCTAAGTTTTTAATTAAGCTCTATCATCGGTATGTATACATAAGAAAAATACAGTATGTATAGGGTTCCGTACTATTTGCAGTTGTAGACAGTAAGAAGTCTTTGAATATACACCCCACAGATAAGGGGGATTACCGTATAATGTAAGCCACAAACACAAGTGACATAAGTTATTTTAAATTTTCTGCTAGCCACATTAAAAAAGTGAAAAACAACAGATGAAATTCCTTTTTAATAATACATCTCATTATTGAAAGGTATCTAAATTTTCACAGCTTCAATATGTAGTTAATAAAGAATAATGAACAAAGTATTTTACATATTTTGTACTATGTCTTCAAATCCCAGTGTATATCTTATAGCTATTGAACACCTCAATTTGGCGAGAGCACCAAACCCTAACCACTAGACCAGCAGGAAGCAGCAAGCACACCTCAGCTTGGACGGGCCACACCGTAAGTGCTCAATAGTACATGTGGCTGGTGGCTACCACACTGGCTAGCACAGGGATAGAGCTCCACTGGAGGATGTTAGTCATAAAAAACAAAGCAACAATATGGAAAGAAATCAGATTCCTTATAAAGCAGCACCATACCGTACCACACTATTACCTGGAATTTTGGATGACAGGAAAATAAACTAAGACAAAATTATCCTAGGTGGTTTTCCGTCACTTGCAACAGAACCTCATCCCCTTTGCTTCATCGGAAATTTATTTTCATTCTTTGCCATATATTTTACAGTTGCTATTCATTTAATCAGGAAACTGAGGTAAAGGTAACCTAGGCTGGGGACAGCAATGCTATAGAGTAGTTAAGAGCATTGACTCCAGGGCCAGGCTGCTAATCAGTTTCACTCCAGCTTGACAACCTACTTGCAGGTAATCTTGGGCAAGATACTTGAACTTTGTACCTCAGTTTCCTCATCTATAAAATTTGAAAAATAACAACATTAATCTCATACGGTTACCTTGAATATTATATATACATGTTTTATATCTATATACACACACATAGATATATACATATATATATATATAAAATATTCAAGATTTTTTCCTCTTAAAGGGTAGTAATAAGGTAGAAAAATAAATCCTTCTACTGCTTGTCAGTTGCTCCTTCATGGCCAAATGATTAGTTTTCATGTCCACACCCCCACTTACTCATCAAACACAGATACTCTAATCCACCACAGCCTGGCTTTCCCCATTTTCAAGTATTTTCTTTTATATTTCATGTTTTTTATGGTCCACGTAGTTTTTATTTTTTCCTTTCCTTTTTTGGCCATCTTTTCTCATTCCCCTCATATACCTAATTCCTATCTTAAAATTTTTCTTTTTTCTCTATGTCTTCTCTGGATTACCTCCTCATTCACCTGGTGTTCACAGTATCTCAATACAAATAACATTCCTGTGCTCTACACCCATAGTAATGTTCCACTTAGCTGTTCCACAAGGACCACGTTATCTTCACTTCCAAGACTATTCTTTCTAGTTATATTGCTATCTCAGTGAATGCTATGACCACCTATCTGAGTGCCCAAGCCATGGATGTAGGCATTATGGCATTATCCTTTATGATGCTTTTCTCTCCCCCAATCTCACCACACAATAACCAAACTATCCTAATCCTCTTCCTGAAATAAATCTTCACACTCACTTTTCTCCACCCCCACTGCCTAGTCAAGTCATCATGATTTTATTTGCTATGTTGTCTTCTACATCGTCCCCGATCTTTAGTCACAATTTTCTTTGATCTGTTCTCTGCACTGTATTTCACAAGCAAGATTATTTACTCCACTGCTTAAAAACTTCTCACCCTATCAAAAAGTCCAAAATCTCTAAAAATTTTTAAAAGTCTTGAATTTTCTGCTATTTGCTTACTTCTCTGATTTCAACTTTGCCATTTCCCATCCCCAGCTGCCTCGTATGCTAGGCACAGACTTATTAAACTTATTTTAGCTCTTCAACATACCAAGCTCTATCTCACCCACTGGCTTATAGCGGGCATTACTGGTTTCCTCCCCACGATCTGTTCTTCCTCTCTTCTATTGGGTAGCAGCTTGATTTCTGGGTGCTACTGATTCCAGCTCCAGAACACTCTGAATGGTCAAATGATTCACTGTCACAGTTATTGGCCCAGATACAAGCACATGACCTAAGGTGGTCAATCATAGTGAATCCCAGGTTTTTTGTTTGATAGTTGGAAGGGGAAAAAGTTTTCATTTCTATTTGGGGGTATGAGGACTAAACTGAGATAGTCCTTTGACTACCATGAGAACAAAATCAAAACAGAGCCAACAAATTAGAAGGAAATCAAATTAAAACCCAGATAAAGCTCCATCTGAAATACTCTCTGCCTGTGGACTTTTTATTTTAATGAATTAATAAACCTCTATTATTGTCAGCCCACCAGGGTTGGGTTAAATGCAAAAGAAATCCTGACTGAAATGGGATATTTTGATGCTGGTTCCTCGACCTAAAGTATATTTCTCTCATTTCTTCACCTAGTTAACTCCTATATATTCTACTCTGGTCTCAATGTAGATACCACTGCCTGCGTAAATCTCTCCAGACTGGTATAAGTGCTCATTCTTTGTACTTTTACAGCCTCCTAGTTGACCTTGGTGTCAAGAATTTATAATTACTTGTTTGTTCGTGGTCCTAACACAATTAAAAGCTTCGTGAGTCTAGACATCATGGCTTTAATTTTCATAATTGTTTTTCTGGCATTTAATATAATTCCCAGCACATAGTAGATGCTTCATAAATATCTGTTGAATTAATTATAGCAAATGTTTATAGAGTACTTTCCATATGTCACACATTTTGCTAAGATCTTCACATATTGTATCTTATTTAATAATGACATATATTTACAGTTATTATTAACTCTTTTAAATGAAGAACTTGAGGATCGAAGAGGTTAACAAACACATTTACATATCTAGCTGACATTTGAGATAGAATATGAAGCCAGGTAGTCAATGTCTATGCTCTTAGCCATTATGTTATACTATCTTCATAAAAATAAAAGACTGAGTCATACTGAACCTGTGATCCTTTTACTCTCTTCAATTTTTTCAGCATGCCACCATGGAAAACCATTTTTAATCTTTTCCCCAAATCTTTATGCCAGATCAACCTTTAGCCTAATAAGGAATGAAGAAAAAACATCAACATTGTGATTAGATTCCTTACTTTTAGTGAAACATTCCACCTAATACATCATGAGGTTAAGCGTAATTGTACTGTTTGCCATGTTCTTTTTTAATGTAGTTCCTTCATGTTTCTTTATGCAAGAAATATTTAGGACTAACTCCAAGTAAGTTGTTTTGACAAGGAAATTTTTCACAACTGTGAAATTTCAGAACATTGAGCTGGTGCTTCCAGCCACCAAGACAGGAATAGAGGATCGACAGCACTATGGCTGCATAACATTCCTGACATAACTCAGTGTTTATTTGTAGGAACTAATGCCCCAGAATATCATCATGGGACTAGAAATCTCCCTTTTGCTCTTTCCCTGTAGTTGGCTGTTCTTAATGCCCATTATCCAATTATAATAATGTAAAGATGTATTTTGCCTATGTAAAGAAAATAGTTAACTTCACCCAACTTTTCTAGTTAATATATTAATATTCATTTTAGGATAATTTATTTGAGTACACATGGCATGCTAGAATTTTTTAAAAAATACTTGAAACAAGGTCCCTGCCTATTTAGTATGTATAGTCTCTAACTCAAATAGCTGAATTTTTCAGACCATCACTTAAATGGTTCTTCTAGGTTTAAACATATATTTTTAGTCAATTTAATCTTTAAAATGTTTAAAATTAGCTTATTTTGTTACATAAGCAATACATGTTCACTTTTTAAAAATTTAAAAAGCATTGCAAACAAAAAGAAAAATAACCCATGATTGCAACACTAAGTGATAATCACTTTAATTATCTTGTGAGTGTTCTTTTAGACTTTTCTTGAGCACAAACACACTTGCACACTTAAAAAAATACATATATATATATATAAGATTTTAATTTACATCTCTTTTGTTAAATTTTTTGCCTTATTTAGTAATATTTGCTGTAACACTAATTTGAGATATAATGATAAATTTAGCAGACAAACCATGGTGAACAGATGAATAACTAACTGACTATCTGGCGTTAGTACGGGATCTACAGATGCATGATCTATAACATATTTGCTTCCTTCTAATTTAGGGAGAATCTGGACTCTAAAAATAATGTGACAAACGTATTCAAGCTCCCTAGGCAAAGCTGAGAGGATATTTCAGATAATTATTAAGAAAGTTTATAGTTTTTGAAATAATTGAAGAAAGAACTGAAGCTTGAGTCCCTATATTATCTCAATTATTTAATTACACTGGTCAAGTACACCAAATTTATTCAGTAAGCCATCCAATGTAAAACTCTACATAGAATCCAACTACAAACCATCAAAGAATCAGAAAAATTTGGAACAGGGACCTTAATTTTGACATACGCAAATAACTGGTCTACCTATTTGCCTTTAATTCATATGACTTGCATCAGGAAGACACAGACCTACTATGTCCTGTAAAAAAATAAATAAACCTCCCATATTACAGGCAGTGATTCGCATCATGTTTCAAAGGATTTTAAAAATAGTCAGTGTGTGAAGGGCATTTGGAGATTTAAGCTTTCCCTGCTGCATGGTTCACTGCTAATATATCTGGGATATATCTATATTGGCACAAATATAACCACTGAAATAATGTTTCAAAGAAGACATTTTTAATGTGGGAGAGAAAAGTGTGACCTAATGTTAATTATAGATGTCAATTATATTTGTGTTGTTTAGGGAACATTATGTCATTGGCAGTGCATTAAAAGATAGGCAGACATAATTTGAAATTATTTTGGCAAGTTACTGTCAGTAATGGAAAGGAGAAGCGGCTGCCATCTACTAATTTCTCGGGGATACCAGAAGGCTTAGTGGCCCTAAGAGTAAATGCTATCATTAGAAAACCTAAGAATCTATGAAAAATATGGATAAGTTGTGATGACTTCAGTTAAAAAAGAAAAAATAAAGCATTGATCATTTTATTGTTATCTTCAAGCTTAAGGAGGATGATCATAAAGAAGATGGTGACCAGCTGTTCTTCAAGGCTACAGCAGGAAATGGCTTAACTTGCAAGACAAATTTAGGTTGACATAATGTAAGAACTTCTTGACAGCACTGAATTTTAATCATTTAAAATATGCTCCTAAGGACAGCTCAGGGAAATGCCTGCCTTGAAAACCTTTAACGTTATGATTATGATAAGTATTACAATTGGCTGCTGGGATTTGAATAAGATTTCGTCTAGAAGGACAGAGCAGATTTTAGGCAGGATTACTAAATGTGCCCCAAACTCCCCCTGTCCTACATTCTTATATTGTCTCACACGGTCACTCCAAAAGTGTTCCAACCAAATAGCCAAATCATTTTTTAATTGCTTCACGGCATTGAGTGCTTCTCTGTGCTCCAGTGTGTGGAGAGACTGCGTCAATTTATTTGTCCCAAATGTATAGATACAACATTTTTGAATGGATCCAATATTTAGAGCGGTCTTTTTGTTAATGGTTACTTTTATGTCTGTGCTTTCAAATAATGGATATTATGTATATAACACTGGCATGACAAGAGCATAATGTACTGATGGCTGAGAAGATGTTAAGAATATGAAATGTATTTCTTCTGACACTGGAATAACAAGTATTGCTCAGACCATGTAAGATACCAAGAAATGTACAGGGAAAAAAAGGAAATCATTCTGATAAATTTGTATCTCTTATGATTTCAAAGTTGTATTTGTTCCTACATTTTTTAAAGAAAACTCCCATATAATGCAGTCAAGTTCAAAGGAAACTCCACATAACATAAAAGTATTCTAATCATGATATAAAATTACTAAGATGAGAAAATCACCAGAAACAGCTTAAAGAACCATTGAATTCATTGGAGATGTATAAGAGCATCTTAGATGTACCTGAGCTCCTAGGCATTGGGCTCTTAAATATAATAAAAGAATAATTATTGGCAGCCTCAAAATATGAATTGAAGAAATAAATTCCAACCTTAAGAAATTACAGATTTAAAAAAAAAGAAAAAGCAACATATAGTGGTTGATTTTTCTTTAACAGTAGAATTTCTTAAGAAAGGAAAAGGAAATTACACAAATTCAATTAATTCAGTCTGAAAGGGAGTCTATATCACTCACATTTCCAGATGCCTTCTGGAAACAGTGAGGCTCTCTGATTCTGTTTCTTTATATCTTGAAGTCAATGCTTTCAGGCTTATTCAGCCTCATCAAACTGGGTCTCCCACTGAGAGATATCATTAAAATGGCAGCTCCCCCAATCTGCCACCTGAGAAATGGCCACTGAATTCACAGATTTTTATCCCCCACTGCACTCCCACATGTCCTACCGATTTCAAAGGGACCTGTGTATCCAAGACAGATGCAGGGAGGCAGGCAGGGATGTTTAGGTCCTTATTTTTCTAAAAGCAAACAGTGGTACAAGGAAGATCAATATCTTTTACATAATTTAATCAAGTGAATTGTACCTAACACAGATATTATATGTGTCAAGAAACAGTACTTTAATGATTCATTTTATTTTGTATATTTTTATATGCAGAGAGAAACATATATCATTTTAAAATTATTTTGTCTATAATGTGTTACTGCAACATAGGTTTTCCCTCTCCCCTGAATGCTGACGTTTGGGTTCTGCAGCCAATGTCTCATAAGGACACTTACGTATATCCAAAAGGATAATATTATACATATAACATAGCTGTTCTTATATAATATTGCTTCACTTTATGCAACAGGTGTAATTATGAAAATTTTGGTAATGATTGAATTTTGTAACTCAAAACCTATCCTAAATGACTTCAATGACTTAAATGAGCTAGTATTTCAAGAATGTCTAGATTGACTCTTTCTTAAAAATAAATAATCCTTTGGAAAAATAAGGAAATCCTTATTCCATGTATATGCTTATTATATTTTCTTAAAGTGGTATAAACCTAAGCAGTTTTTTTTGCACATATTAAATGACTATAGTTATACATTGATTTCATAGTTATCTACTTGACATTACTGATTTGTCATCTTTCTTAATGTCCCACATTTGGATCATATTGCTGAAGATATGTATCAGTCAATAGGTTCCAAGGGGTGTCTTTACATTTATCTCCTTTTGTATTTCTATTTATAAGCAGTATATGCAATATACTTGATACCTGTTCTTAAAATCCAGATAATGCATATAACATATTTTTAATACTAAGCTCTCTTTGGCTAAGGATTCAAATTAGTAAGATTCATTACTGATTGAAAGAGAAAAAACATATTTTGTTTCTTTTGAAAACATTTCTAATACTTTCATATTGAATACCTAAAAACTTTTACCTTTTATCTAGTCTCAATATTTTTCTGTATCAAATGTCTGGATATTATAGTGTACAGCTTTTCAATAAGATGCATAGATTTTTCTGCATTTTGTTGCAAAAGTAATGATGAACATATTCTTACAAACTCTTCAAACAATACAGAAAATCTTTGAGTCTTCGCACTTGCTGACCTCCCTGTCTGCAGCGCTCTCTTGTCATTCCAGTCTCAGTTCCAAAGTCACTTTCCTCTGCCAATGTCACCTTCCTCTCAGATGCCTTCACTGACCACTGTTGAATGCTATATTATGTATTTATTTGTTGTCTGTCCCCTTTGAAAACATTAATTCTGAAAAAAATAAGGTGGTCAATGAATGGGTTAGGGAGGGTTTCAGTTTTATTCAATGATATATCCCCATTTCCAAAAACAGTGCCTAACACATATTAGATATACATTTAGTTCAATGAATGAATTATTGACAGATAAATAAAATGAATGCATGTCAAAGAAGTTTTAAAAAATATTACTGAGCTAGAAGTACATGGATTTCATGTGTGGAAAAATTAAGCAGCCAACCTTGGGTAGCTTTTTATTGTTACATCATAAAAGTGCATAGAAGCTCAGCTTATACACAGTAGATATTCAGGTAGACTTTACGGCAGCTGTGTGCTGTCACATGGCTCTAAGTTTATCACAAGCACCAAAAAGTCACTTGAAATTATCACCTCCAAACCAATTGATGCCAGGTCTGAAACTTCAAATGGAAAACATATATTTCCAAACAAGGGTAAATTATATGTGATACTGGTTCAGATCATCATCTATAATTATCTTCAAGTTTATAATTGTCAGTGAGTCCTTTCCAGAATTAAAATGGTTACATATATCTCATCCAAGGATCTCTGTGAATATTCATGATTTTAGGATTGAAGCAGGAGAAGGAGCATTTAGATGAGTGACAAAAACAATATTTAGGTGAAACTATACCACAGGTAGCTAACTCTTTGTAATATTTCACTAAAACAAATAAACCTATCATAAAAATCTTTGTGATCATTAAACTTGTCCAAATATGAAATAGCTTTCCTAGAGTTATAGTCAATTTCCCATTTCCAAATTATATAGTCATAATTCGAATCATTATCTTTTGAAGCATTGTAGAAACAACTGTTGAATCAAAGTGTTGGATTAGATCAAGGATGACTATTTTATCATAAAATTATGTCCTGTGGTAGACTAATTTTTCAGGATATGAATTTCCTGAATTTCTATTAAATAATTTTGGGAAACTTATTTTTGAAACTTCAATGAAATAGCTGTTTTGTTTTGTTTTTTTACTATGTGATGCCCCAGAGCCACTAATATGTTAATGGACATTCGGTAGCCCTTAGATGAGAATAGACTAGACATAAAGAGTTCCTCAGATATATTGACCACGGAATCCAGTTTTAAGTGAGCATACACGAGAGTGGTGTTCCAAGGAACATCTTTTGACTAATAGTGAAGTTGATGAACTCTAAGGCCATCTTCCAAAATTCTGTTATTAGGTAGTTTTTAAGTCTGCTCCTTAGGGCCTTGGGAGTAGGTAGTTTTAAGCAGCTGTATCTCAGAACCATCCGTCTCATTTCAAACTAAACCATTTTTAATTTTATCTCTTTTAGGTATTGGAGATCTGTCTAAGATTTTATTCAAAACAAAACTGATTTGACCAACTTAAAAGTAAACACCCAATATCTATAAATATTGTTTCTTAAAATCATTCAATAAAATCGCTTTTACTTGTCATGGTAGTGTCAGTTTACTTTTATACTATGTTAATTGCAAAAAACATGGCTGAATAACTTTGTTAAAATATCTGTTTTATAATCTGAATCCACTATATATCCATTTATGTATCTTCTATTAAACTAATCATGGTTATTTGACCCATATGTAACCTTAAATTTGACAAAAAGAATATCTTAATTTTAATTATAATAAATATATTAGTCAGTAAAAATGATATATATAATGTATTTCGATAAGAGAAAATATTAGGCTAAATGAAATGTCAGACAGAGAAAGTCAAATACCGTGTTATTTCACTTATATGTGGAATCTAAGAAACAAAATAAACAAACAAACAAAATAAAAACAGACTCATAGATACAGAAATCAGACTGATGGTTGTCAGAGGGAAGACGGATTGGTAGGGAGGTGATGAGATTAAAAAGTACAAATTGGGCCCTGGTTGGAGTGGCTCAGAGGATTTAGTGCCAGACTGTGAACTAAAGGGTCGCTGGTTCAATTCCCACTCTACGGCACATGCCTGGGTTTTGGGCCAGATCCCCAGTAGGGGACACACAAGAGGCAACCACAAATTGATGTTTCTCTCCCTCTTAGTCTCCCTCCCTTCCCCTCTCTAAAAGTAAATAAATAAAATCTTTAAAAGAAAAAGTACAAATTGGTAGTTACCAAAAGTCACAGGGTTGTAAAGTAAAGCATAGGAAACATAGTCAATAATGTTATTATAAATATGTATGGTGCCAAGTGGGTACTTGAAATATCAGGAGGGTCACTTCGTAAAGTATATGATTGTCTAACCTCTATGCTATACACCTGAAACTAGTACAAAATAATATTGAATACAAACTATCATTGAAAACGAATGTTTAAATAACATAAAATAATAAATAAATAAAATGAAAGTTCTTTGAAAAATATATTATTGGAAGACTTTCTTATATGTTACAATTTTAAGAAATGAGGACAAATCTCACTGCAAAGTTTCTCTGCATAGGTTACAAATGAAATATGTAAACTTATTAAACATGTAAGATAAATATTACTTCATATAACAGTACTTTTCATGTCAAACTGCTAATTAGAATAGAAAAACCAAGCAATAATGCTCTAATGAGTGGAAACTGGAAAAATAAAGCAATAGGACCAGACAGTACACACTCGAACGTGTTTCTGTGCCACGAGATTTTACCACATTTCGATTCTGAGAAAATGCTGAGTCAGATAAAACCTAATTCATTTGATAAAAGACAGAATTTTTAAAATGGGTGATAAATTACAAATGTGAACTTTGAAGTACCTTGAAATTAGTATAGAAAATGCAATCGTGTCATCGTTACTTTGTAAAAATATATGTGTTGGAAATAATACAGCGATAATAATAATGAAAATAAGCAGATTTAACGCCAATGCTATATAAGCCGAAAGCGAAATTGCCAGGAACTAAAAATCCACATAAAAACAATGTAAAATGAATCTGTAAAAAAATCCATCATAAATTAAGCTTTCTTCTCCCTAACATCTGTCCCCTGGTTTGTAACATGATATGTATACTTGGTGGTCAGGCCACATCACAGCCCTAGCAACATAACATAACATTTAGCAATTATATAAATTTCAACATACTCAGTCCCCAACTCTAAGTATTGAGGGACTGCTCCCAAGTCATCAGCTCCATTTAACATTTTTAAATAAGCACTGAGTGGTTTGGCAATGTGAAGTTCTCCTTTGCTTTTGCCCCAGTAAAGTGGTCAGTAGAATGTTATGAGTACAATTATAGTCTCCAACTCAGTATGAAAGATTAGAAATTAGGTTACAGATGTTATTTAGATATAGTTTCTTCTCCACCTCAACCGAACATGGAAGTTAGAGTACTAATTTGAAATGGTTATTTACATACCATATTAGTGTATTGTTGGTTAAGGTTTTATCAGCATTTCTAATCTATATAGTTTTGTTTGAAAGAATAAAGAATCATGCTTCCAAAATTTAGTGAGAAATTTAAACTTGAGATAATCAAAATATTTTCAAAAACTTGTAGATTCTCATCAATTCCTGAGCATTTAGACAAAGATAGTTCAGTTAAAAATCAGGAACAACTATAGAAGACACATGGACAAAACCAAGGAGGATGGAAGCAAGGGAGGGAGGTGGGGATGGCTGGGTTAGGGCGGGAGTGGTGGGGGGTGAAGGCAGACAACTATAATTGAATAACGATAAAATAATCTTTAAAAATTCATTTAACAGTGAAACAATATAAAAACTTGCTAATCTTGCTAATATTTGAGAAAATTATCTAATTTAGATTAAGTATATATACATTGCTAAATATATGTTGATTTGTTTATACTTGTTCCAGAACTTCTTTTGCCATAATATGGCAGTGCTATGCACTGATCTAGAAAAAGAGATGAAAGAAAACTGTGTCTGAACCATGTGGAGCATTTACTGTCTCAGTATGCCCAGTTCAAGTTCAGTAGTTCTTTGCCTTAACTTTAGATTGAGTCAGATCCAGTTATGATTTAGGGCTAGTGGAAAGAGTTAGGCAGAAGCTAAGCAGGCAGAAGGAATAAAAAGGAGAAGTTTGGCTAATTCTCTGACAATAGCAACAGCAAAGACTTGAGTTAGCTTGAGACACTAGTAAGACACTAGTGAAAGCAAAGAACTTCCTAATGTCTCTTCTAAACAGTTCAAATTATTCAAAAGTGGACTGGATTTGAAATCTAGTCAAATAATGCAAAAATACCCACAAAACTTAGACTTAATTCATTGTTCTTTTTTCCCCAATTTCTTTACATTCAGCCTATGGTTAAAAAAAAAAAAATACCAGGCTCCATTACCCACCCAATGTTTAAGAAAGAATGATACCCAGTCTCAAAACTGGAAATGTTTGAAGACATATAGATATCATTGCTCCAATTTAGTCTTAGTGTTTTGAGTACTGTTTTTTTTTTGTACTTTTTTTTTGAGTACTGTTTTGAGTGACTTGAGTGGGGATGAAAATAATTTTCACTTCTCCTACTAAAAACAGAAGGAGACATTATTAAATGTCTGCTTATCATTGGTTGCTTCTTTCTACATTAAAGTAATCCCTTCAGGTTAAAAATGATGGCAAAATAAATCCAACCTGAATCAGATTTATTCTATAGATATGTAACTACTAATTTATAGTAAATAAAAATATAGAAAAACATGTTAAATTACATCACAGGGATTCAGTTCTCAAGTACAGAATGTAAATCTTATAAGATTCAAAAATCAAAAAAAAAGAATAAATAAAGAGGGAAAGGAAGCACTGCTAGATTGAGACAAATATATATATATATATATATGTATGTATATGTATATATATGTACACCCATACATATTAAATTTGCATTATATACAATGTAATTTTTTTAAGATTTTATTTATTTATTTTAGAGAGAGGGGAAGGGAGGGAGAAAGAGAGGGAGAGAAACAGCAATGTATGGTTGCCTCTCACATGGCCCCCACTGGGGACCCAGCCCGCAACCCAGGCATGTGCCCTGATGGGGAATCGAACTGGGACCCTCTGGTTCCCAGCCCGCGCTCAGTCCACTGAGCTACACCAGCCAGGGCTACAATGTAATTTTTAAATACTAAATTAACAAAGAAATTTATGAAGTAATAAAGGAGAATTAAATACTGAATGTGTGTTAAATAATATTAATAATTTTAAAATTTTAATGTATGATGCTTCTGTTATAATTTTTCAGATTCTAATTTCTTAGAGATCTAAAATTGATGGGTTTAAAAATATGACTTAAGATTTACTTTAAAATAACTTATTGGTGTATATAGGTAAAATAGGATCAATGAATTATTGATATTTGATTATAATATGTGTTTATTATACTCTTCTATTTTGTGTATGTTTCAAATCTTCCATAACAAAAACTTAATAAGTAAATAATGGTGGTGATGGCAAGAGTGTGTGTATATATGTGAATATGTGTGTCCTGGAGTATTTTTGTGTGACTATGTATCGTTGTGTATATCTTTGAGTGAATGCATATTATTTTGCAGTGAGTAATTAATAGCTAACCTGAGAATTTCTCTACTATAAGTGAACTAGGTCATTATGACAGCAGTTTGCTTTGTAGCATTTTGCTTGGTCAAATTCAATGTTTAAAAGCCTAAGACTGACTATTGGCTCACAGAGATGAAGCAAAGAGGAGGGGAGAAGAAAAAAATGTAAAAATAAAAGGATTAAAAAAGAATATAAATAGTCCTGGCTGGTATGGCTCAGTGGATTGAGCGCCAGACTGCAAAGCAAAGGGTTGCTGGTTCAATTCCCAGTCAGGGCACATGCCTGGGTTGCAGACCAGGTACCCAGTAGGGAGCATGCAAGAGGCAAACACATATTGATGTCTCTCTCCCTTTCTTTCTCTCTCCCTTGTCCTCTCTCTAAAAATAAATAAATAAAGTCTTTAAAAAAAGAATATAAATATTTTTTAGTAATTACATATAACATAATTTTACAGAGAGAGTCTAAAAGAAATGATTAGCATTAATTAGTAAATGTATCAAGGTCACTGTAGAAAAAGTCAATATACAAAACCAATTGTATTTATTACTACAATCAACAAACAATAAAAATAAAATGTAGAAAGTGATATTTGTAATAGCATCAAACTACACAAACATCCTAAAACTAAAGTTCAAGAAAGACAAATACTAATGCTACACTAAAACACAGCAAATATGGAGTCCAATTAAGACAATTTTAAAACAGTAATAGGAAATACCTTGATCATGGATTAGAGTATTGATTCAATATTGAATAATGTCAATTTTCTCCAAATAGATCTATCTGCTCAAAACAAATATCCACCAAAATCTCAGCATGATTTTATTTTAATTAAAAAAATCAATTCCAGTATATTTAAATCAGAATAATTAGCTAGTTTCTTTTTAATATAAAATATACTGATATTTAAAAATTCTTTCTGTGGAGCAAAAATCAGTTCTAAAATACAATGAAATACAATACAATGAAAATGCGAAAGAAGTAGAATATTCAAGATGATCTTGAAGAAGAAGGACAATGTTGAAGGACATTCACAACAAAATATAAATATATATGGTAAACTACAATGATTAACAGTTAGTATTGGTTGAAAGACAAAAAAATAAAAATCCAATGAAATAAAATGGAAAGTCCAGAAACCGACCTACATATATGATGAGTTGATTTATGGCAAAAGTGGCAGTGCCATGCAATGAGTAAAAGATTATTTTTTATCAAATGGATTGGATCAATTAGATATAAATATTAAAAAGAATGAATCTTGACCTTCTACCTTTATATCATGCTAAGAAATTAATGCTAAATATTGTACTCTCAGTCAGCCAGCCGAAGGGGGGATCCCACTGATGAATGAGCCAACAACAAACAAAACACAGTTACAACAAGAGAACCCACATATACTACATAAAGGGCATCCCTGGAGCATCCAGCTCAGAGTTTAAGGAGACTGCACCACTGAGTCCCTCAGGTCTCCTACCATAGAAGGACACCCCACAAAGACAGGGAGTCAAAGCAGAACAATCTAATGCACAGAAACAAATAAAAAGAGTCACCTAGAATAGGGAGATAAAGAAACAACCCCCAATCAAAAGGAAAGGAGGAATCCCCAGAAAGAGTGCTAAAGGAGATTGAAGTGAGCAGTTTAATAGACATAGAGTTTAAAATTTATGGTCATAAGGATACCACAGGAACTCAGTGAGAAATGCAAGGACCTTAGTGGGAACTACATCAGCATGAAAAAACACATGGAAACTATTAATAAGAACCAGGAGGAAATGAAGAATACAAAAGAAGGAATTAAAAGCAGACTAGATAAAGCAGAGGACTGATTCCGCAAGCTGGAAAACCAGGTAGGAAAAAAAAAAAAAAAACATAGTCAGAGCAATAAAAGGAAAAAAAAATGATAAAAAGTCCATGAAGTTGGAGATATCTTGGATGATTTGAAGTTACAAAGCCCTGCAGCTGGTTTCATAAAATACTTAAACATAGTCCTTCACTAAAAGCATATGCACAAGTACTGCCAGAAGTGACCAACAGGTATAAACCTATGATACCGGGAGTTACCTTCGATATATTTTTAATTTAGGTTTGCACATATCTATTTATTTTTCAGGTTAGACATATTAATGAAGAAAAATCTTTTTTAACATCATTTTTCTTTATTTACTCTAACATTTAGATATGAGGTCCGTCCAGAAGGTATCCAGCCACATAATATGAAAAATAGAGACAGCCCTGACTGGTGGGTTTCTGTGGATTGAGCACCAGCCTGCAAACCAAAGGGTGCCCAGTTCAATTCCCAGCCTGGGTTGCGAGCTAAGTCCCCAGTAGGGGGTGTAAGAGAGGCAACCACACATTGATGTTTCTCTTCCTCTCTCCTTCCGTTCCCCTCTCTCTAATAATAAATAAATAAAATCTTTTTAAAAAATAGAGACTTTTTTCAAGAAGATACAAGATGTAAGAAACATTGTGCACAGGCCAATTACACCCTGGTCCCCTTCAAAGTAGGCCCCTTGGGACTTCACAGTTCTCTCAATCGCTATCAGCTGCCCTGTCCTATTTTCTTGAATCTCACCAGCAGCCTGAAATCTCTTCCCTTTCAAAGGTGATTTCAGTTTTGCGAAAATCCAGAGGTCACAGAGTGCCAAATCTGGGCTGTAGAGAGTCTGAGTCACCTGGGTCGTGATCATTGTTGATTGCAGCCCAGAAATGATCAACATTCTCGGGTGTTCTGCTTGTTTCAGGGTCTTCCAGAACATAGATCACTTTCAGCATACTCTCCACCATTTTTGAAGCAATCGTGCCACACTTTAATTTGTGCTGCACTCACCACATCATCCCCAAAATCATTCTGAATCATCCAAATACTTTCCACAGAGGAATGTTCAAGTTTAAAGCCAAATTTGAACAGATTTGTTGCTCTACTCAGTCATTTTGAATGTGATGGCCACTCAGTGGGGGTGTCTACCCTCTCAATGACTAGTATAGTGAAGTCTTCATAGTTCACACATGCGCATTCCAGTACACTCTTCTTGGCTGCTAGGTTACATTGATGTCCCTCAAACCATTCTCATTATATTAACAATGGCTGGAATTTTTCCGGACAGATCTCATAGGACTGTAAGACAAAATGAAAGTACTCCACAAATGCAAGGTATAATTACAGCATTATTATTTAGAAAGTATCCATTCAACATTCTCTTTTCCCCTGAGCCCAGAAGGCAAAACCTGTACTTCCACTTAGCTTTTGTTAATGGCTTTTAGTTAATACAATTTTTGTTAACTATATGAGAAGCTACATATGTGCTTTATTTTAAGAGCAGTGAATAAAATACAATATCCCAAGCCATGCATGACAGTCAACCTTATAACTGTCATTATAACTCATACTGCTTATTACCCATTGGAAAATGAATGCATGCCTTAATTTATCTCATTTAGGTATTTTTGAGAGCTAGTTTTTTAAGAGAAAATCTTAACCCTCTCTCAGTGTTCTGAAAATGTGGAAAACTTCAGATTATACAGAAATGAGTAAGCAGCGTTTGTCTCTTCCAGTAAGTGGTTGGTTTGATTTCTCAGAGGGCCGGTGGTGAGTGCAGGAAGGAAGTTAGGCAAGACTTGGTGGGAATTATCTGAGCCTTAAAAAAATTTTAAAGGTTTGCTAGTTAAATATGGTTTAAGTTGCTTCTCGTTGTGAATGTCTAAACTGTTTGCTCTTCCTTGGTAAAGTGCCATAAAGTCAGGTGTGAGTAGACTGTGACATGGGCTTTTCTTGCACAGCAAAGCCAATAATATTTCATAAAGCCCATAATGTATAATAATTTTCTTGACTGTACACTTCCCCCCCCCAATTAGCAGATAGTGGTAGGAAGAGTAAGAGAACTCAGCCAAAATTCTACTTCCACTACTGAATCATGAGGATAAATTAAATCCATAGTGTATTTCTGTGAATTCTACAGTAGTTAAAATTTGGTAATTTCCACCAACATATGAGAAACAAACCTGTCATTTCTGTGGTCAAGGAGAAAGATGGTTAGCACTCTTCTTGCTGGGCCCAAATGTTTGAGAAAATAAAGTGGGCGGAAATCAATTATAATAGCTCCCTTCATTTATTTGAGCAACATCATTGTATCATTAATAACCACAAAACTGTAAAAGTGAGTTTGTGAAGAATCTGATCTCTTTTTTCCTTTCATCTGGCCTAAACACCAGTTCAATACTGCTTCTGTTTCGAATGGGGACCTGAAAAATCATCCATATATATAGTTATAAATGTATCAAATATTTAGACAAATGAAAATATGGTTCTCTTTCTTGATTTTTCAGTTCTTATTGGAATATTCTATTTCACTTTAGCTACCCCCTTAAAGCAGAAGTAAATATGGCAAGACAGAGATCTGAAAGATGCCACTGTTAAAAGCTAATAATTTCACTAATTGACCCTGTACGCCCCCCTTAAATCATTCTCCCAGATGGGACTTCATGGTGAGTGGAACATATATATTCAGTGCAACTTGTTCTGAATGAAGTAGTCTCTCCCTGAGTAATAGGGAGAAAAAGGGGTAGAAGCTACCTTCTGTGGGTTTATATAATTGTGTTTCCTGACCAACTTAGAATCACTAAATTGTTTCTTCCACTGTCCTACAAATCATTCCACATTTTCTGTTTCTTAAAACAAGGTTTGACTTTCATTACCTACTTTAAAAAAATATATCACTTTCATTTTTATGAGAAATCTAGTAAATATGATGCTTACTTCTCTCCTGATATAGAGTAATTCCTGCATGAGAAATAAACTCACTCAAGTTGCTTTGAGGACAAATGTTCTAACTCTAATAATATCTGTGATAAAAAAGGAAGAAGGTATTAATCTTCATATCAAAACAGATATCCAGATAAACACACTTGCCTTTTTCTAAATATTTGTCACCATTCCAACCATTTTCTCTTGTTCCTTTGTATTTTTTATTTCTTCTGTAGTAATAGAGATCTTATAATAACCTGCCACTTACACTAAAAACAGAAAGGGCAGACACTTTGATCACCAAGTCTTATCATATGCGATACTAGAAATTTTCATTAATTCCTTTTTATAATTGTTGAAAGTTATTCCAATGACTGTGATATATAGTACATAGTTTACTTAATGTCACTAACTAGGTGCCCTTTCTTTTTCTGGACCACTTGTGCTATAAAGAGAGAAATAATCTAACAAGTAAATACAGTGAGGATGTTTTTATGAACCATATAATTTCAGAAATTTAGAATAGTCTTTCAAAATGAAATTCTGCATCAAGAAGCAATAGTCCCCACATAATCTTCTGTTGAAAATTTTATCAGGTACCAGAGTCGCAGTACAAATTCAAGGTATCCTATTTGTGACAGATGAACTTCTCATTTTTTCAATGTGGATTAAATTTTTTTTTCTCCTACAGGTGGTGAAATTTAAAGTGAACAATTGCCTGCCTTAAACCAGAACATGCATAAGTCAAGTGAAGAGTCAAATATAGGACATGAATTTTCTGGCCCCTAACCTCTTCCTCCATAGCACTAATTTTCTCCTTGGTCTATGATGGCAATAGTGAGCATAGCCAAATGCCAAGAATTTGTTCCTTCTGTCATCAAGAAATAAATTTTACTGGTAAGGGAGCTCAGCTAGTCACTGATTGCTAAGCACCTTGAAAATAGAAAACCAAATACAGTATAAATGCTAAGATCTGCTATTATTCAAGTACAGAACTATCATTGTGATTATTTGTAACTGAGATACAGAAGAATTTGGGAAGTGAAGCAAGAAGGGACATAGCTAATATGAGCAAGCAACATCAAGAAAATTGAAGAA
This sequence comes from Micronycteris hirsuta, assembly GCA_004026765.1. NCBI lineage: Eukaryota > Metazoa > Chordata > Mammalia > Chiroptera > Phyllostomidae > Micronycteris > Micronycteris hirsuta. Next base: position 19,191 of record PVJI01008322.1, on the reverse strand, counting down.
ATCTTAACTTATTTTGTGAGGCATGAACCCTGAAATAATAACTGGAAGCTTTGACTATGATAACAGATTAGTAACATTCTAATTCTTAAATATTTACCAGAGCAATGATGAACATATAGACAGTGTACTTTCCCAAGTCATTCTATAAATAAGAAACAGACTTCTGAGCAGAGAATTGCAATAATCCTTAAAATAGAAATTTTCATGGAGGAACTGATAAATATTGTAATGATTCATAGTACTTAGATAAGACATTTAAACAAACTCCTCTTCAATTCTTCCAATGAACATAGAACCTCTTATTCAGGGGAAATTGACATTATTGTACCACAGCATAATTATAAATAAAGTTTTGGAAAGCCAAGTGCATTGTCCTTAGGAAAGAGCTCCCAGGACTAACTGGAAAGTGGAGCAAGTTGAAAGTAACATGTCATTTTCATCCTAATATCTTGGCTTTTGTGTCTAGCCTTCTCTTTCAGGCATGGCCACACTCCTTTATTCTATCTACCCAATTTTGACCATTTTGAAAGCCTAACCAAACCCCCCAAACCTTCAATAAAGTCTTCTTTGATTAGTTTAGCTCACATTGATGGCTCACTTTGATTAAGTGGCAATAGCCAGTGCCCAACATTAAAATGTTGTTCAGGTATCAATTATAACTTTAAACTATAGAAAAAAGAAAAGAATAATTCAATAACCACCCATATATTCACCACACAAATTCAACAATTGACATGTTCATTCTTTTCATGCATACCTGTAGCATTCACAAAATGGACAACTTTGGAACCATATAACATACCTTAATTTTTTAATAATTAAAGCCATAGAAAATATTTTTTCCCTAAGAAAATTAAGCTAGAAATAAATGATCAAAAGGTATCTGGGAAATACCCAAATATTTAGAAAATAAAAACATAATTCTAAATAACTCATGGGTTAAAGAAAAAGTCAAAGAAGAAATTATGAATTTGAATTAACTGAATGAAACACAATATATCAAAATTACATGATACAGCTAAAACAGAGATTAGAAGAAAATTTATATCAATAAAAGAAGAAACATCTCAAATCAATTATCTAAGCTTTTACCTTAAGAAACTAGAAAAAGAGGAGTAAATTAAACCCAAAGGAAGTAGAGAAAAGAAGTATGGTAATAAAGACATAACAGAGTTTAAGTAAAATGACAACATAAAATAATGGAGAACATTAAGAAAATTAAAAGAAAAGAATTTTTCAAATTAGTAACTCCTTGCAAAAATGTCCAACAAGTAGACACATTTACTAATACTAGTAATGAAAAAGAAAGGAGGATTATAGATCCTTCAGACATTAGCAGGACAAGAGAATGTTATAAAACAATGTATGGCCATAAACTTAACAATATAAATGGCATGAACCAATTTCTTGAAAGACACAACTACTAAAATTTATACAAAAAGAAATAGATACCCTGAGCATACATATTGATTAAGGAAATTGATGGTAGTCAAAGTCATCCCAAGAAAAGAAACTCTGGGCCCTAACAATGTCACTAGAAATTTCTACCAAACATTTTAGGAAGAGAGACCATATTAATTCCACACAAACTTCTAGAATACAGTAGAGAAGGAAAAATTTACCAATACATTTGTAAGGCAAGCATAATCCAGAGAAAGGCATTACAATAATGGAAAATTTCAAACTAATATAATTCATGATCATAAACACAAGCATCCTCAAAATATTAGCAAATAGTACCCTGCATTATATCAAAAATATATTAGTATTAGATTATATATACATAATATTGCAATACTCTGTTAAAGACTAAGATTTTAAAAAAATATTTGAAGTGTGCTTTATGATCTCTAAAAGACTCATCAAAAATATTGCTAATTGTTGAAATTAAAACATATCATTATAGATCCCACAAGTACTAAAATGATACAAATTAGGTTTTATGAACAATGTTAGTCCATTAATAAAAGAGATTAAATCCTAGGTAAAAACAACTTAGAATAATCAACTCATTAAGAACCAGAATCTATAATTTAAAATCTTCTGTATGAAAATTTATTTCTAAGATCAAAATTTTTTTTTAATTCCAGTCTTATGCAAACTATTCCAAAGTTCAGAAACAGAACAAACTTTGTAACTTTTATTGAATTAGAGAAAAACTATTAGAATTCTTGAGAAACTTAGCAAAGTCTTTGTATACAAAGTCACTATTGAAATATAATGGTTTTTATATGCCAAAACAAATAATGAGAAAATGACAATTTTAAAGGATACAATTCAAAATAATATTTAAAATATTAAAATACCAAAAATAAGTTTTCTCAAAAATGTTTAATAACGCTGTATAAAATGTTTAATAACACTGGTATTTTATTATTGCAATAATAAAATAGAAAGATCTAACATATTCATGGATTAAAAAGGTCCATACAATAAATATGTTGACTCATATACTCAACAAAAGCCTGATAAAAATGCAGGTAAGTTTCTTTCTTGGGTTGGCATGTGACAAGACATTTCTAACTGAATATGAAATATAAAGAGCTGAGGAAAAGCAAGAAAATCTCAAAAAGGAAAAGCAAAACTGGAGGATGTTTGCAAATTATAAAAGTTTCAATAATTATAGAGATATTCTGATAAAATAAAATACCAGAGAAACATAATAATAGAATCAGGAAAAGCCCGAAACTTGTACAGTCACTTTAATCATGATAAAAATTCCACTGCATTGTAGTGGGGGAAATGGTAGTCTTTCCAAAAATTTGTGCTGGGTTTATATATATGAGAAAAATACCCAACAACTGTCAGTTAATATAGCAAGAAGGGTTTTCATGATATCAATGTAACATGGCAGCCAAGGAGAGTGGACTGGAATGCGCCTGCGTGAACAATGACAACTTCACTGAACTAGTCAGTAGGGGTGAAGGACACCACTGACAAAGATGTGTATTGTGTGACCGTGGCATTCAAAATGACTGAGCAGGTAGAGCAATGAGTCTGTGTCAAATTTTGCATTAAGCTTGAACATTCCTCTGCAGAAACTATTCAGATGACTCAGAAGGCAGAAGCTATGGGCAACTGGTGATTGACAGCTTCATCACAACAACACACCCACTCATGTATCACATCTTGTGTAGAGTCTTTTGGAAAACATCAAATTACCCAGGTGACTCAGCCCCATTACAGCCCAGATATGGTGCCCTGTGACTTCTGGCTTTTCCCAAAACTAAGAACACCCTTGAAAGGGAAGGGATTTCAGACTGTTGATGAGATTCAGGATAATATGATGGGACAGCTGATAGCAATTGGGAGAACTATGTGAGGTCCCAAGGGGCCTAGTTTGAAGGGGACTGAGGCATCACTGTCCTGTGTACAATGTTTCTTGTATCTTGTATCTTTTTCAATAAATGTCTTTATTTTTCATATTATATGGCTGGATACTTTCCCAAAATGTCCTTTCTCCTTTGTAAGACAAACACTCCTTTAGATTCACTATTCTTTTTATGATTTAGGATTATCATCCACCAATGAATCCTTCTTTGCCTTTTATCTTCAATCTATCACTTGTGTTCCTCAAACTGCAAACATATTTATTTCAATCTCAATTAAAAGAGAAAAACTCTGCCTTTCTGTCAGTAAATTCCTAGGTTTTATCACATGTAAAAGCTGCTGAAAATTTTGTCATTCAAAATGTACTAGATATACTCAACCTGCATTATATATAGGCACCTCAAAGAGATTCATGGAGAATTCTTACCCAAAAAATCTTCATTTATGTACTTCACGTAATAATGTTATGCTTCTGTGCAAGCTGGAAGACTGGAAGTTGTTCTTGAACTTTCTATGCTTTATATCCAAAATCATCAGGCTGTGTCTATTTTATCTTCTAAAAATCTCTCTTAAATGCATCTAATCAAATTCATCTGTTACTGCTTTAATTCGTGTATCATTATCTTTATTTTTTGAATGACATAATGCATTTAATTTTTTTAATTAGGGTGATATTAGTTAATAAAATTATATAGCTTTCAAGTTTACAATGTATAATATATCACCTGTATATTGTTTTGTATGTTCACCACCCAAAGTCAAATCTATTTTTGTCAGCATATATGTGACACCCTTTACCCTATGGCCATATACCCTGAACATGCTCCATCTTGTTTCACTACCTTTAAAATGATTTGATTGAATTAAAAGCAAATCTAGCTATATTCTCTTTATAATATTCAAGAAAATTATAAGGTTTAAAAAGAAAAAATACAGAACAGATCACTGCAAATCAAAATCAGAGATTCTGTATTACATTCTCAATATATTTAATCAATATTGATCAAACTAAAAATATTACCTTCTATGCCAGGGTTCATAGAATATTTAGAAAAAATGGATATGATGTTAGCTCATAGGCAAAAAGTCCATCATAATTTTCAAAAATTTAAAATTATATATATATGCCTTTTTACAAACACAATAAAAAGTAAAATAAATTAAAAGCAACATTAAAAGAAATTCTCATAAAATAAATTTTAGTCAGTGTCAGTTAAAAGTTTTACAGCGTTCCAGCCAAGATGGAGGTGTAGGTAGGAATGCTTTGTTTCTTTGTACAACCAAAATAAGGATAACAACCAATTTAAAAGTGATAAACAACCAGAACTGCCAGAATAGCAAACTGCATGGAACTCTGACAACCAAGGAGTTAAAGAAACATTCATCAGGACCACTAGGAGGAGGGAGAGACTGGTGGGTGGAGAGGACTCACAGAAAGATGGTGAACTATGCCACCAAGGAGGGGCTGGCTCACTGGGAAACTAGAGACTCAAAATCTCTAGTGGTAAAATACAATGGGGGTTGTGAAAGCGGGAAAAACGCCTAGTCTCACAAGAGAGTTTGTTGGAAAGTGATGCTAGAGAGAAGCAAGCCAGTGACATTGTTCCCTCTGTGACCCCTCCCCCACAGGCAGCACCACAATTCAGCCAAGAGGGTTGCCCCACCATGGCAAATATCTAAAGCTCCACCCTCTTACAACTTAACAGGTGCACCAAGACAAAGAAATATGGCCCAAATGAAAGAACAGATCAAAACTCCAGAAAAAGAGCTAAGTGATGAGGAGATAGACAACCTATCAGATGCAGAGTTCAAAACATTGGTAATCAGGATGCTCACAGAAATGGTCAAATATGGTCACAAAATAGAGGAAAAAGTGAAGGCTATACAAGTGAAATAAAGAAAAATATACAGAGAACCAACAGTGATGGGAAGGAAACTGGGACTCAAATCAATGATTTGGAACAAAAGGAAGAAAGAAACATCCAACTGGAACAGAATGAAGAAACAGGAATTCAAAAAAATTAGGAGATGCTGAGGAACCTCTGGGACAACTTTAAACATCCCAACATCCGAATCATAAGGGTGCCAGAAGGAGAAGAGAAAGAGCAAGAAATTGAAAACTTATTTGAACAAATAATGAAAGAAAACTTCTCCAATCTGACAAAAGAGATAGACTTCCAGGAAGGAAGTCCAGGAAGCCCAGAGAGTCCCAAAGACATTGGACATAAGGAGGAACACACCACGGCACATCATAATTACATTACCCAAGATTAAAGATAAGGGGAGAATCTTAAAAGTAGCAAGAGGAAAATAGAGAGTTACCTATAAAGGAGTGCTCATAAGACCACCTGCTGATTTCTCAAAAGAAACCTTGCAGGCAAGAAGGGGCTGGAAAGAAGTATTTAAGGTCACCTACATCCAAGATGACTCTATCCAGCAAAGCTATCATTTAGAATGGAAGGGCAGAAAAAGTGCTTCGTAGATAAGGCCAAGTTAATGGAGTTCATCATCACCAAGTCCTTATTATATGAAATGTTAAAGGGACTTATCTAAAAAATAGAAGAAGGCAAAAAAGTATGAACAATAAAATGACAACAAATTCATAACTATCAACAACTGAACCTAAAAAAACAAAAAACAAACAAGCAGAACAGGAATAGCATCGTAGAAATGGAGATCACATGGAGGGTTATCAATGGGGAGGGTGAAGGGGAGAATGAGGGAAAAGGCACAAGGAATAAGAAGCATAATTGGTAGGCATAAAATAGACAGGGGAAGGTTAAGAATAGTATAGGAAACAGAGAATTCAAAGAACTTATATGTAGGACCCATGGTCATTAGGTATGGGAGGGAATGCTGTAGGGTTGGGGGGTGCAGGGTGGAGGGTGAATAAAGGGGAGAAAAAAATTGGGACAGCCATAATATCGTAATAAATAAAATATACTTTAAAAATAATTAAAAGTTTTAAAAAAATTTATTTTATATATTTAAATATAATCATAAGAACACAAATCTAAACACAAGACACCACAAAAGCTATCAGAAGCAAACTATAACACCAACTATTTTCAACTGCCAAATGAGGAAAAAATGAACAAATTGACGTTTAACTCAAGAATAAATATAACATAAGCTGAAATAAACCTAAGGAAAGCAGGACTTAACACAAATAAAAGCAGGAATTTTTTTAAAGGAAGAATATCAGAAAAATTGAGGAAAAAAGTAGGTTAACAGAAGCAGTAATGCCTTTCCTATGTAGCATAAAAAATACTTACAATAAAACATCACAGTAATAATAGTATCCATAGAATTTATATTATTAGAAATTAACTTCTTAAGAAATATAGAACATTCATGTTAACAAAAATTTGAGAGACTTAAGAGATCTGAATCAAAGCTGTGGCTTTGTAGATATTTATTAAATCTAGCTGATCTGGTGTGTCATTTAAGGCCACTGTCTCCTTGTTGACTTTCTGCCTGAAAGATCTATCCATTGAAGTCAATGGTGTGTTAAAAGTCCCAACCATGACTCTATTTCTGTTGATCTCTCCTTTTATGTCCATCAAGATTTGTTTTAAGTATTTAGGTGCTCCTGCATTGGGTGTGTAAATGTTTTCCAGGATTATTATCTCTTGTTGGATTGTTCCCTTTATCATTATGTAGTGTTCTTCTTGGCCTCTTGAAAAGAAAAGTTTTGTAAGAGACTTGGTTTTAAAGTCTATTTTGTCATATATAAGTACTGCTACCTTAGCATTTTTTCTTTTCCACTTACATGAAATATTTTTTTCTAACCCTTACTCTAATCTGTGTGTATCTTTTGATCTGAGATGGGTCTCTAGGAGGCAGCATACATATGGGTCTTGTGTTCTTATCCATTCAGCTACCTCTGCCTTTTGGTTGGAGCATCTAAGCCTTTACATTTAAGGTGATTATTGATAGATATGTATGTAGTGCCATTTTATTGTTTAACTGTTTTCCTCTGCTTTGATTACTCTTGATGCTTCTTCTTCTTCCTTCTTCCTCTACTTCCTCCTCCTTCTCCTCCTGCCCTCCTCTTCCTCCTTCTTCTCTTTCTCTTTCTCCTCCTTCTTTTTTTTTTTTTCTTAAAGCAAGCTCTTTAACATTTGCTGCAGTACTGTTTGGTATTAATAATCCCCTTTAGCTTTGTGCTGTCTGAGCAGTTCTCTATTTCTCCTATTTTAACTGATAGCCTTGCTGGGTAAAGTAGCCTTGGTTTAGGTCCTTGTTTTTCATCACCTTGAATATTTCACACCATTCCCATCTGGCCTGGAATGTTTCTGATGAGTAATCAGATGACAGTCCAATTGGTGCTCCCTTGTAGGTAACTACCAGCTTTTCTCATATGGCTTTTAGGATTCTTTCCTTGTATTTAGGCCTTGACATTTTAATTATGATGTGTCTTGGTGTAGGCCTCTTTGGGTCAACTTGTTTAGGACTCTCTGAGCTTCCTGGATTTGTTTGACTTGTTTCTTCACCAGATTGGGGAATTTCTTGGTCATTATTTCTTCAAATAGTTTCTCATCCCTTGCTCACTCTTCTCTCCTGGTATTCCATGATACAGAGGTTTTTAAGCTTCATGTTGTCCAACATGTTTCTTAAGCTCTCCTCATTTTTTCAAATCTTTTTTTCTTTTTGCTGCTCGGCCTGATTGTTTTTTTCTACCGTTTCTTCTAAAACACTGATTCAATCTTCTGCTTCATCTAACCTACTGTTTATTCCTTCCAGTGTATTATTTATCTTAGATATTGCATTCTTTATTTCTGACATCCTTTTTTTATGGTTTCTATGTCTTATTCTATGCTGTCGAATATCCTTATAATCATTACTCTAAGCTCACTATCTGGTAAATCGCTTATCTCCATTTCATCTATTTCTTCTGGAAAATGCTCTCGTTCTTCCATTTGGAGTCTGTTCCCTTGTCTTCCCATGTTGGTCTCTACTTTGTATTTTCCATCTTAAACATTAAATTAATCAGATGTTAAACTGATCAGTTGGTAATCTAATCTATCTGTAACTAGCAGTCAGGCTTAAGCGCCACAGGGTGGGGCAGAGTAATATTTGCAGTCAGGATTTTTGCTTCCCCTCAGACTGATGCCATTCAGAGAAGAGTGCTCCGCCCCAGAAAGATGGCTCCTGCATATGGGGAATGACTCAGCACATGGATCCTGGCAGCTATTCCTTCAACTCTCTCTGCAGAGCCACCAACTCCAGACTCTCCTCAAGCATCTCTATTCCACTCTGCCCTCCCTTTGCTGGCACCCAGGGTGAGAGGCTGCAAACAAAATTTTGTGCTTTGGCCCTTTAAGATGCTCCCTGCATCTCCAGTCATCTTTCCCTAACTGACAGAACCCTGCTTCTTTTCACAGCTGGATGTTACCTGGGTTCCTTTCTGACTCTGTTATTGAAGGCTGGGGAGGCCAGCTTGGGGTTTAGATGCCACATTTTTTCAGGGGGAACCGCCTAGCCCCTGAAATATCCCTCCAGCACTTTAGCTGCCAGCCATGAGTCCCCAGCCAGCCCTCTTGCATCTCCTCTGCACTCCCTGTCAGTCACATTGTGGTGAAGTATTTTCTTCTGTCTGTCAATGGTAATAAAGCTTTTCCCCAGGTAGTGTTCTGTTGACTATTCGAGATGATTTCTCTATAGTTTAGTTGTATTTCCAGATTGATCCTGGGAAGAGGTTAGTGTAGTTTCCACTTACTCCTCTGCCATCATGGGTCCCACTTAGTTTTCTATTGCTGTAACAGATTATCACAAGTTTTGTGGATGAAAACAACACAGATGTATTCTTTTATAGTTCTGGATGCCAGAAGTCCAAAATAGGTTTTTTTTTTAAGGCTAAAATCAAGATGACACTAGGCTGGTTTCCTTCTGGAAGTTCAGGTAGAGAATTCCTTTCCTTGTTTTTTTCAGCTTCTGGAGGCCACTTGCCTTCCTTCTCTCACATCCCCATTCTCCATCAGCAAAGCCAGCAGTGTGGTATCATGAAATTCCTCTCTTTTCTGTCCTCTGCGTCCATCAGCTCCTTTCCTGCTTCTAATTAACCTGCTTCACTGTTTGCTTTACAAGGACCCTTTGCTATTACTACATGGTTCCACCTAGATAATCCAGGAAAATATCTCAGGATATTTAAATTAATCACATCTTCAAAGTCGCTTTTACCTTGTAAAGTAACAAATTCACAAGTTCTAGAGATTAGGACATGGACATCTTTGGGAAGGGAGTCATTATTCTGTCTATCACAATCTTCAAATTATTTACACTTTCAATACAACTCAATTCTTTTTTAGATAATAGAGTGGTTAAAAATATACTTAGAAAATAAAACAGATAAAACTCAGAAATTTTATGAGAATAATAAAGGAAAAGGACTTTCGCTGACAGATACAAAACACATGACACCATAATAATTAGGCTAATGTAGTAGTAGCACAAGAATAGATATATCTTGGAAGATAATTTTAAAATATATATATGTATATATAATTAATATTATAGTAGATGAAGTGACATTTAAAATCTGAAAGAACGGGCTGATTATTCATTAAATTATGCTGGGTGAATAGGTTAATTATTTGGGAAAGAAACATTGGGAATAAAGTTAGATATGTACTTCCCACCACATGTCAAAATGAATTTTTGATGAATAACATCATTAAAGAAAAAAAAATTAAACCATTAGTTTTGAAGATAAAATAGAAATGCATAGTTACCTTTGATGAATAGAGTAAGAAGAACTAATTATATAAAAGAAGAAGAAATAAAGGGAAAATCAATAACTTTGGTGACATTAATACACAGAAGCTGGCAAACATCAAAAATACCATGAACAAGTAAAATGAACATAAAAAATAGTGGAAAATGTATTTTCAATCATATGACAAACAACTCAGGCAAAGAAAAAAGCAAAAATCCCATTAGAAAAATAGGCAAAGAAATTGTTGTGGCTTTGTTAAATTAATGTTCATTAAGAGGACCATAAGGTAAAGGATGGTGAGTCAAAGTTCAGCAACAGATCAGAAAAGACATCAAAATAGAGAAGTTTATTACTCACAGGTCCCAGGGAAAACACCTTGAGGGCCCACAGGAAGAGGTCAAAGCAGGGTGCAGAGAGAGTGAGAGGATACAGGTCACATGTTTTTACCAGGATCTATGGGGAAAGTGCTTTGTGGTCCCAAGAAGAAGATGGAATTTGTCCATTGAAACCAAATAGCAGGGTTTTAGTAAGCCCCTGGGCGTCTTATCCATGGTGTGTGCAAGGGGAAGGTTCTGGGACACAGAGGAGGCTGCTAATCACAAGAGCCATTCAGGAAGTCATTCAGGAACTTAAATTTGCTTGTGACTGTGACTGTTGCTATCTCAGTCATGGGCTTCCACAAGTGCCCGGTATACTTAAAAGTCACTGCTGACTGCTTGGTCAAACAAAATTGATTCCAAGGCAGCAATACCATGTAGTAAATACTTATCTAAACTTGGGACAGAAACATTAACTGACAATGAGAAGTTGCAAATAACTAATAAATACCTTTTTAAAAAATATTCATACTGCGCTGCCAATTAAAGAAAAAGAAATTAAAATACCTTTACAATACCATATTTCCGTGTTAAATGAGGGAAGTTGTTTTTTCTTAGAGTATTATCTATTACTTCCAATGTTTTTCTCCATCTATTAAGGATTCAAATTTTAATTTTGTGTGTGTTATTTTTCTCAATTTTCTTTGTTAGTTTATACAATGAACATTAATTATTTTGTGATTATAGCAAAAACAATAGTGTTATTGTTTTTAAAATCACCTTAACGATAGAGTAAAAAGAATATAGAACAATTAGTTTGCCCTCAATCAAGTCTTAATTTTTTTAATTAATATTTCTGGCTCCCCACACCCCCCCATCTGAACTGATTCTACCTTAATGTTTAAAATGTTTATATCACTCTGAACTGATAATATCTTGTGCAGATCACCCTGGTCTGACCAACACAGATGTACTTTCATGCTTCCTACCAATGAAATTTTCTTTAGTACATCTCAGGCAGGATTTGAGGTTAACCTCCCCAGAAGAATGATAACTTAAGAGTATAGAAAGTCTTCCTAATTCATACCCCTTAAATATTATTACTGAACCCTGGAACAGTGCCGTGGCCATCTGGGATGACAATATAGGTTCAGCTCAGCTCAACTCAGCTCCAAAAAGGAATTCTTGAAAATAGACAAAAAAGTCAGGAAGAGGATAGATCCCAGTTAACAGTGTTTAAATTTGTACTTTAGCTTTAGTCGAGTTCCGATTTTGATACCACATCAGACATATTTTTTCTTTCTGTCATTCCCACATGGCTCCCCACTAGTGCTCTGATTCTCCGCAATACTTTCCTTCTTCATGTTTGCAACTTCACATCAATTTACTTTTTGACTATTTTCCCCCTTTGAAATTATTTCTATGTCCAATTACACATTGTTATCTAAAGGTACCTGGATTAGTATATTTAAGTTCTAAAGTTAAAATTAAGAACCTACTTTGCTTGCTCTGACCGGTATGGTTCAGTTGGTTGGTGATTGTCTGCAAAGTGAAACGTTACCAGTTCAATTCTAGGTCAGGGCGTGTGCCTGGCCTGTGGACCAGGTCCTTTGCTGGGGTACGTATGAGAGGTAACTCATTGTTTCTCTTTCACATTGATGTTTCTCTCCCTTCTTTTACCCTCCCTCACCCTCATTCTAAAAATAAATAAATATTTTTTTTTAATTTCATTTCCTTGCTTTTTCTTTACATTTCTCAGTCTACAAACAACTGAAATTGAAAATTTACAGCATATGCCCTCTGACCATGGGTGGCTCACATGAATCAGGAAACTGATCAATGGCCATAATGCAGCTTCCAGAAACATGACAGCCTCCAAGTTATTGCAGGGACTCAGAAAGTCCTGTGATGGGGGCACACTCGGTGGTGAATGCCGTATACACTTCATATACGAAGCCAAGAATAGAACATTAATATACAAACAGGACTCTTATTTTGGATAATAAAATGGTGAGTTGTCCAAGAAACAAAATGGTTATCTTGGGAAAACAACTATTCTATCATGTGGTGCTTAGGAAAATAACTATTCTATCATGAAAGAGGTCAAAATTTTTATGCTTAATATCAGTTCCCACATTTTTCTCACTAATATCATCTCTGGAAATATCATCAGAAAATATTTTTCTTTAACAGTCCCTTCAATTTCAGAGCTAAACTCTCAAACTTTTAGTAAAAAAAAAGGACTTTGCTTAAGAAATTTGACTTGAAGAACAATCAAACATGGTATAGCATGCACTTCAATGTGGGATGTTAAATTACTAAGTCAAATATTTTTAAAACATAATTTTTCCTTTTTATTTTCCACTCTTTATCATTCCCTCATCTATTTCTAAACAGAATTTCAGATTGATTTTGTAATCCTAGATCCTTATACTGAAAGCTGTAATTTTTACATGTAAAGAAGAATTTTGAGGTCATCGATAAATTAGAACATAAACTCACTATTTAAAGAGCTTTCAGTTTTTTTTCTTCTCATATGTTTGTTTATCTGTTCTTCAAATTCTACTAATATATATCTAAATGATCTGGCCAGTTCATTCAGTTCTATTGACCAATTAATTCATAGCCCATCAATTTAACCTGAATAGTGGGTTTGTGTGAATAGACAAGGCGCAGTCAAATGCAAATTTGGATGTCATCCAGCTAATTTGATCTGGGAACAGAATAAATAATAACCATTAATGTGGAGTTTGAGATCTGATTCACATAGTCATGCCTTCTAAATTGGCCACAGTAAGATAATTGCCAATATCTAAACGTTGTGTTGTGTGTTGATCTGTTGTATGGACACAAGAGGTATCACTTGGCATATTCCTTCTTCCTGTCTTTCTCCTAGAACATTATACTCTAAATTGCATCAACCTTTTGCACATTTGTTCTGAGCTCTTTACGTTTTAACAACAATCTAGCACATTCGATGTCAAATCTGTACACTCTAATTATGCAAAACCAAAAGCAGACAGGCCCCGTGTGTTGTGAACCAAATGCAGCCAAATGTTTCCATTTGTGAGCCCAAGATTACTGGAGAATTTCAAATATTTCTGTATTTCTCAATGACGAAAAGGGCATGGTTTCAGACTTAAGGCAAAAATAGTCTTTTCAAAATTTATACAGCTTGTGATAAATAAAAAATGTTTCTCTGTATGTGCTTGTTTAGAGTCTGGTTTTAAGAATTTCTTACAATGTTTTCACTAGAAATGTTGTTGGTTAGTTTTGTCCCCTGGAATCTAAGAGGTGAAATGGACTAGCAATAGAAATTAAACTGACTAGTCCAATATCATTGCCCAAACTAAAAGAAATTTTGGATGTAGAGAAAAGCAGAAAAAAGTACTAAAAATATATTTACATTTTAAAAGTCCATTTTAATGTCCTAGATTATTATTGAAAACAAAGCAATAAAATTTATGGGACATAACTATATATGCGATTAGGTATTTAGGAATAAAAACAAGCCTGGCACTAATTTATGGAATTCTTTGTGCTTTGACGTGGCTAAGGGTGAAAAGGTTTCTTTTGCTAAAAATAATGACACCCATGCCTAAGAAAGCATCTGGATGCCATTCTTGGAACTATATCAAACTTTTCTAGAAATCAGGCCTGTGACCTTGGTAACCAATCAGTCAGTCTTTAATAAGGGTTTGGTATTTTTTTCACAGATTTTTTTTTTTAGTACCCTTCTTAGTTGTGGTTTTGTTTTTGAATATCAAGTGCTAGCATATGAATGGGGCCATTTCATATGCGATATTTTCACTATAGAATTGAATACTTTTTTACATAATTTTATATGCAGTTTAGATGCCTGTAAATGGGAGTTGGTGGTGGTGGTATAAAAAAGAGAAATATAAGATGCATAATAGATTTTTTACAGATCTATTTTACAATATTTATCATGTATATAAAGGGTTAGTAATATATAATTTCATATTCAAGGCATAAAATAAATTAGAGAACAAATAATGAACAGCAAGTAGACTTCAAATTTTGTAAAGTATTGCCTACCTTTTTTTCTAGTGTGATGTTGTTCAGGAGAGTGTGTGCTGATAAATTGTTCTGAACTTATGAGTGGATTATTGTCCTAACCATATTTTCACACTCTCATTGTCTAAGTAAGTAAATGGTAAATGTGTATAACGTAACAAAAAAAAAGTTGTTCTATCAGTTTCATGTAACATTCACAGTGGAAGGCTGACTAGTTGTCCTGATTTATAATGATCACAGAGGAAATAGACAATGTGAGACTACTTTTTTGATGTGACTATAAAACAGACAAATTAGGATATTTGGCATTTTTAACCAATATTTATTAAGGAAAAGAATAAAATATTGGTGATAAGCTGAGAACTCAGTTCTTTTTTTCTGAGTTTTTATTTTACAGATTGAAATTATTTAAAAATTGTAAACATATACATAATAAAACACGTGAATACAACATGGTGTTGAAGTAAGTATGATATCTTACAGTTATCTTAATGACAAAGTTTGTAACTATACCTTGATATTATATTTTATGCACAGGATTTTATTTACATATTTTTTCTTATACTTTCATATATTCTTGAATAAGTTCTTTTGGATAGAAAGATCCTTTTGGGGGGCAGGGTGGAGGGGAGGGTAAGAACGGTTCTTTCCAAAGGTTATTTTACCCAGCAGGGCAGGAGGAACATGACACTTTCATGGTAAGATAAAACAATCACAAGTGATGCCCCGTGACTCTCTTACCATTCACATCCCTGCTATTGGTGCATCGGTAGCGCACACATAGCATTGGTTTTAGAAATCTAGGGTCTGGCAGGTAGGTCCTCGATGCACTCGTTCGTCAAGTATTTACTGAGTACTTTTTACATTCTAGGCAATGGTCCATGTTCTAGGTATACAGCAGTAAACACAATAGGAAAATTTTACCAGCTGTACTGAGTTGCATTGTGGTTCCCCCCAAATAAGTTCACTGTCAAGCCCAGAATGGAATAGGGTCATCGCGGATATTACGAAGGTAAGGATCCCACGATGGCATTAGGGTGAGCTCTAAATTCCATAATCTGTGAGATAGAAAAGGCGAACACAGAGAGACCCAGTTAAAAGAAAGGCAATGTGTAGGCAGAGGCCGAGACTGAAGAGGTGCCAGTCGGCACTGGACACTATGAGATAGGTATGGAGCCCGTCATTGCTCGGGGCCTCCCCTGGGAACCACCCCTGCGCACACCTTGGTTTTGGACTTCTGGACTACAGTACACTGACAGCGTAAATTCTGTTGTTAAAGCCACCAGATTGTAGAGCTTAAATTCTAATGTGGGGAGATAGACAAAAGAAAAAACGTAAAACATTAAGTATGTTAAATGGTGGTAAGTGCTACAAAGACAGAGGAAAAGAGGGAGTTTTAAAAGTCACGAACTCGGCTCCTCAGCGTTGTTGTGGCGCGCTTGCCTAAGAAGACCGTGGCCTCGTGGGACTGGCTGTGCATGAGAGTCCGCACGGGAGACTGAACCTCTGGCATACAAAGATTCTTGATGTTCCTCAGCAAATCCCTAAAAATGCAGCGTATAGAAAGTATACAAAACAGATTACAAATGAGAAACTGATATAGTCAAACAGAACCAGATGTTAACAAATCTGAAAACCAACTTTAGGGTGGCCAAAGAGGGGACTCTTCAGGTTAAAAATGACCTACGTTTCACAAGAAAAATGATACAATGGAAACCATGGGAGCTGTTAGTGGAAGAGCCTGCTGCCAGGCAACGAAAATGGCCAATATAATCATCGAACGACCTGTGTGTTCAGGGGAAACTGATGTAATTAAATGTTCTATTCTATCAAAAATGTTTCCATATTATTGACATTTATAATCAAGAAAACAGATGCAGAACATATTTAGGAGACTTGTTAAAACTTATGATTATAGTAATTGGGACTTGTGAATCAGTTTTTGTTAAAGCATTGATTCAAATTTTTCAAAGATTTTTTTAATAGACGTTCTGAGAAGATTTGAAAGTTATTGAAAATATTTCATCTATTTCAATGCAGAGGCCATATGTGTAAGGTGATGAGACTATTTTTAGTGGTCACTGGTCTCTTCAACAACATTTAATTATTTTCATTCTTAGAGAATCAGAAGATGAACTTAATTTTTACTGCTTAAACAAATGTGTAGGTCCCTATTTGAAGTGAAGTAGTAAGAGTAAAAACCACCAAATCAGAATTCCTTCTAGAGCTGAGGAAATTGGTTTTGTATTTGAAAGAAGGATTTCTTATTTATAGTGGTAGTTGGAAATTTTTTTTGTTTAATTGAAGAAAGTTAGCCCTCTGGCCCTTACTCAAACTACCTCAGGATAGAGAATTTCTGTAAAAGAAGAGATATTAAGAGTTCCTAAAGTTTATATGGCTAGGCTTATATTCAAAACATCTTAGTTGTATGGTTATCATTTCCAAGTGGGATCACTAAGGAAACTTAATTTCCTTAGTGAAACTTAATAACTAAGTTTCCAACAAGTGTAGTTGGGTAACAAATAGAAGATAAAGTTTTCAAGGAAAGAAGCCATTGACAAGTTCAAGTTTAAACAAAAATAAAATTACTTTACAGGTGTCCTCACTTCTTCTTCTTCTTTGCTTCCTATCATTTCTAAATGCTGAGTTAAGTCCGGTATTTCCTACTTTCAAAAATTGTCCTTCTGGGGTTTGTGTGTGTGTATGTGTGTGTGTGTGCGCGCGCGTGTATGTGTTTTGCAATCTCTGTGGCAAAGCAAGATCTTTCAGAATTTTCAGAATGAGAAAAAATTGTATTTTTTTAATTTTCCCAACACATTTCTCCCCTTGTAGAGCTTAAATTGAATGCTAAGTAAATATTAAATTTTAAAAAGTTGAGCGATACTTGCAATAGGGGTTGCAGATGAGAGTTCAGGACTGGCTTGAATAATAAAAGAAATCCTTCAGAGAGGAGAGGTACTAAGAGTTTAGATTTGAAAGATGGGCAAGATATAGGTAGAGGGGAAAATGTCATGTAAAGGATTTCAAAAAGGCAACACTATAATATTGACGAATTTAAGTATACACAAGTGTGTAAAGACCACTATGAGAGGAGTCCATGCGGGAGGAATTCTTTGTGTCAAATTGAGTCAAAGAATATCTTGGTTGAAAAACCTTACAGTTCATCTGACAAAACTTTAAAATTCTCGAACTACCTGCAGTGGCAGGGACACCAGAAGCTCCTATTCCCTGGCACTCAGGAGATTACTAGGATAAACAAGAAAGAACCAGGACTTACTCTGATTGGACATCTCAGTTTATAGATTTGTTCCAAAGGGTTGTATATCTAACCTCTCTCTGACGTTACTAGTTCTATTGTCTTGCCCTACACAAAGTGCTAATCTTTCATGTGATAGTCCTTCGAGCATTTAAAGATATGTGAATCTTTTCTTCACCAGGTGTACAATGATCGGCTTCTTTTTTATTTCTATCTGTTGCCACTATGGTTGCCAGGCCACACCTTCTTGCCCAGTTCCATCCCATTGCCGCAACTTTGCAGTGTCTATTATATTCCAACTTTCCTGTCTTCATAAAATAGAGCAGGACTATCATCTCAGATGTTCTTAGAGACTGTATATTGTCAGTGCCATTCATCTATCGAAACAGAAAATGAATATAACAGGTCTTTTGGATCCTCCATGTATTATTGCCTAATATTGAACTAACACTCACCTACTTCAAAGTCAAACTATTTTTGACTAGGTGTATTGCTATGTAACTATACTTGCCACTTTTAGTGCTTAGTATTATATTTTGCAGCCAGTTTGCCAAGATCTTCATAAACTATGATACTGACCAAAAAAAATATATTCACCATTACCTTCAAAATTTTTCTGTAGAAATTTAACAAGTTTGTAACTTTTGTTCTTATCTAATTGAGTGATAAATAAAAACCCAGTACCAAAAGCTACAATATGCCATTTTCAACCTTCCTCTATGTGACATTCACTTAATCATTAAAGTTTTGATGCAGTTGTTTAAACCATTACAAGTATTTTTAAGTAATTTTAAAAGCCGTTGTTGTCTTATTTTCCATAGGAATATCATGACTTTGTCACGTGCTAATTTAAATGTAGACATGTCACATATATAACATTTCCATGGCTTACCAGTTTAATGGAAATTTTTATAAGAAAATTGATTTGAGTTAGCTTGAATTACATCCTTATAGCCACTCTCACTTCTAGTGTTTACTGCTCTGGCCCCAAATGCTTCAAGTATATATTTGATCAACTGTAACAGAATTATCCTCAGGATGTCAGTGTGCTTTTTCCTTTACCTAACAATTTGTCAGGATTTTTTGAAGATAGCATTTGTTATTTCCTAGTTTTCTGACATCTTTCAGTTTCCACCAATATTCAACAGTATATGTTTAGCAAGCTCATCTTCAAGGCATTTCAATATTTTGGAGAGTAACTCTAATATTTCTTTTTTTTTTTTACAATTTCTTTTTTTTAATTAATTTTTTTTGTTAAATTACAGTTATTTGCAGCCTCTCCCCTCCCCACTCCCTTCCCCTCCTGTCCCACCCCCCCAACCTCCCTCCTCCTCCTTAGTTCTGTCCATGTGTCCTCTACAGTGATTCCTGAAAACTCTTCTCCCCATTGTCCCCTCCCCCCTCTCCCCTGTCTATTGTTAGACTGTTCTTAATTTCAGTGTCTCTGGTTATGTTTTGCTTGCTTTCTGCTTTTGTTGGTTATGATCCGGTTAAAGGTGAGATCATAAGGTATTTGTCCCTCACTGCCTGGC
>PVJI01008321.1:0-72005 GCA_004026765.1 Micronycteris hirsuta | reverse complement strand
TGCTCAAAACCAGGTACATGTAAAGGAAATGTAGATTTTCTTTTTGTTAGTGTTGATAGAACTTTTTTTATTTTTATTTTTATTTTCCCCATTTTTTAAAAATTTTATTGTTGTTCAAGTACAGTTTTCTGCCTTGTCTCCCCACCTTTTCCCACCACCCCAGCCATCCCTACCTCCCTCCCCTGATTCCACCCCCCCATGGTTCTGTCCATGTGTCCTTTATAGCTGTTCCTGAAAACCCTCTCCCCTTCCCCCTATAAACCTCTCCCCTCTCCCCTCTGGTTACTCTCTGTTCTTAATTTCAATGTCTCTGGTTATATTTTGCTTGTTTGTTTGTTTTGTTGATTAGCTTCCACTTAAAGGTGAGATCATATGGTATCTGTCTTTCACCACCTAGCTTATTTTACTTACATAATGCTCTCCAGTTCCATCCATGCTGTCTCAAAGGGTAGGAGCTCCATCTTTCTTTCTGTTGTGTAGTATCCCATTGTGTAAATGCACCACTGTTTTTTGATCCCCTCATTTATGGATAGGCACTTAGGTTGCTTCCAGCACTTGGCTATTGTAAATTGTGCTGCTATGAACACTGAGGTGCATAGGTTCTTTTGGATTGGTGCTTCAGTGTTCTTAGGGTATAATTCTAGCAGTGGATTTTCCAGGTCAAAAGGCAGTTCCATTTTTAGTATTCTGAGAAAATTCCATACTGTTTTCCACAGTGACTGCAGCAATCTACAATCCCACCAACAGTGCACTAGGGTTCCCTTTTCTCCACAACCTCTCCAACACTTGTTGTCTGTTGCTTTGTTTGTGATGGACATTCTCAGTGATGTGAAGTTCCATCTCATTGTGGTTTTAATTTGCATCTCTCTGATGGCTAGCAATGCTGAACATTTTTTCATATGTCTCTGGTCCCTCTGTATGTCCTCCTTGAAGAAGTGTCTGTTCAAGTCCTTTGCCCATCAAAACAGCCTGGTACTTGCATAAGAACAGACACATGGACCAATGGAACAGAATAGAGAGCCCAGAAATAAACCCATGTCAATATGGTCAATTAATATTTGACGAAGGGGGCAGCAGCATAAAATGGAGCAAAGATAGCCTCTTCAACAAATGGTGTTGGGAGAGCTGGACAGCTACATGCAAAAAAATGAAACTTGATCACAAACTTACACCACACGCAAAAATAAATTCAAGGTGGATAAAAGACTTAAATATAAGTCATGACACCATAAAAGCCCTGCAGAAGAACATAGGCAAGAAAATCTCAGATATTCCATGCAGCAATATTTTCACTGATATGTCCCCTAGAGCAAGGAACATAAAGGAAAGAATAAACAAATGGGATCTCATAAAAATAAAAAGCTTCTGCATGGCTAAAGAAAGCAGTATTAAAATGAAAAGAAACTAATCGTATGGGAAAACATATTTGCCAATGATACCTCAGACAAGGGTTTGATCTTCAAAATATGTAAAGAACTCATCTGATTACACTGTAAGACAAGCAAAACAATTTTTAAAAAGGAAATATAGATTTTCTTCTGCAATAGCTTGAAGTCTGTTTGAGTAAATTTTAATTGGTGATGGGTATACATTTATAATTTTTTTTGTCTTCTGCCTGTTAAATTCAGCATTTCCTATTACCATGGTATCAAATTCTTTTTAATAATCTTCTTAAAGTTTATCTATAATTAAACAAATAGTTAGTGTTGCTGATCTATTAAAAAATAATTTTGGAGTTAGTATATTTAGTGTTCATTCTAAATCTGCCATTTATTTGAGGGAAAATAAATCACTTAATTTCTTTGAGCTTACTTTTCCAAAACAGAAAAACAAAGGGGGGTAAAATGAAAATAGTTATCACATTATGAAGCTCTTGTAAATTTTAATTCAATATATTTTAATGAACTTAAAACATTACCTGAAATATTAGAAGTAAACTATCTCATATGTATCTGATTACTATTATTTTAAAATAAGCTATTGGAAAATAGAAATAAAACAATGATGGTCCTCATACATATTTGCTTAGAGAACATAGAAACATAGATTTTATGCTAAATTAAGGTATTACAAATGACAGTGTACACCATTTCAATTGTAATGATGGTTAATGGTTACTATGTACTATCTCATGATCGCTGTTATATTAACATTTTATAAAATATTTTTGTTTTGATAATATACATTGCAAGGTGCATTATTCCTTAGTTGCATGTAACATCAAACAGTCAATACCTACATGAGAATTAAAAATGGAAGAACCTATGCACCCCAATTTCATAGCAGTACCATTTATAACAGCCAAGTGCTGGGTACAGCCTAAGTAAATGAGAGGATCAAAAAACTGTGGTACATTTACACAATGGAACACTACATAGCAAAAAGAAAGAAGTAGCTCCTACCCTTCATGACAGCATGGATGGAACTGGAGAGCACTATACTAAGTAAAATAAGCCAGGCGGTGAAAGACAAATACCATATGATCTCACCTATAAGTGGAACCTAATCAACAAAGCAAACAAGTGAGCAAAATATAATCAGAGACATGGAAATAAAGAACAAACTGACAGTAACTAGAGGGGAGGGGAAGGGGGAAGATGGGGGAAAGAAGGGGAGGAGTCATTGAGGAACACGTATAAAGGACCCAGGGAAAAAGATGACAGTGTGAGGAGGATTGAGTGTGGGAAGTAGGGGGTGAATAGAGCAGGGAGAATCGTGGGGGAGGGAAATGGGAACAACTGTAATTGAACAACAATAACAGTTTTTTAATTAAAATAAAATCTGCAAGTCATAGCAAAAAGAATTTAAAATGGACTTGTATTCGACAAAATGCAGTGAAGTGAATTCCTATACTATAAAACTTTAGGTAAGGGTAAGTTATTTTGGAAAGGTACTATGGTTTTTGTAAGACCAAGGGAGAATGTTACAGAATTTGTTTTGTTTGCCCAACCTGTTGTGGATTTTCTAATTACTGATGCATGTCACAGACTTAAAATAATGGGCAGTGTGGATAAAACTATAGGAAAAGATATGAGAAAGAACATTGGGATAATTATATCTTGTCTACTACTCCTCAGTCTAAGTGACACTGACCAGAGAGGAAAAAGAGAGAAAAATGAAGAGTTCCTGTGCATTTACAAAGCAAAGGAGGCAGCAGGTAAAACAGGAACTCAAAACATATGAAGTGTACAAATTTGCTTTAACTCGGAGACTACTTGTAAGAGCAAATTAAATGATTATCACACACACACACACACACACACATATTAACCATTTACTATACATTTTTTTATTTTCCCTTAGCATGTAAATGTGTCTCTTTCATGGACACAAAAAAATTGAGATTTATGTGCTGTGTCAACTTGAGGATAGTCTCTTTATTCACTTGTGCCACTTCACATTTGGTTCAATTGGGGCATGTGGGCAGGATTTCAGACAGCTCTTCAGTCCAGCTGCCTGTGTGGCCGACTGCATTGAACTCTGGTTGTGACTTCCAACCTCAGAGTACCCAGGCCACTACAGGCCAAACAGCACCATTACAGCTTACAGGTAGTGTCAAAGGGCCTCTTCCTCCTTTCAAGCTCTATGACAAAATACCACAGGCCAGGTAGCTAGTGAACAATGAAAGTGTATTTCTCAGTTAAGCATTATGGAAGTCCAAGATCAGAATAACAGCATGGTTGGGTACTGGCAAGACAGCTTTTTCCAGGTTGTAGGCTTTTTGCATTCTCACATGGTGGAAGGGGCTAGAGAACTCTCTGAAGCCTGTTTTATATGGCACTAATTACACTTACAAAGGCTTCACAGTCATGACTTAAACACTCCTTAAAGACTAAACTCCTAATAATACCATTTTGGGGGGGATGGGATTTCAACATGTGAATTTGGAGAGAATGCAAACATTCAGACCACATGTAGGAGGGCTCTTCCTTTTATTAACTAAAAGAGATAGGAAATAGCAGAGGGATCTCAAGGGCTTAGAGAAATGAAAACTCATACAGTTTATCTCTGAATATACAAACAGCAAAGTGAGCTGCCATTAACATCTAAAATCATATACTAAAAACAAATAATATAGGAAGAAAAAAGAAGATGAAAACTAGCCCAGAAAAACAAAATTGTAATGCAAAAGAAAGAATTAAAGCACAGTACAAACTGGCTTAGATGGTTGTAGCATGTCACAAATATATCTGGAAGCTTTGGATCTAGTAAATCTTCCAAATCCCTTTGGCTATGGAGACACAGCTTAAAAGCCTTTACTAAACATTAGTTATGATAGAAAGCATTGAAAGCATTGGAATAGGGTGCCCCTGAGTAAATAGAAGAAAATAATCATTTATGTACATACATAACCTCCATTAATGCTAATCATAATTTTGCATATAAATCTGAGAACATCAAGAAGATGAGGAGATATATATATACTCTTGAGCTTTCCCTGAGATCACATTTTAAGATGATGGTAAACAGGGCCTCTCTTAGGTCACTTATAATTTAAATACATCAGTATTTTCAGACATGTAGCACTTGAAAACTTTTAGATAGCTAAAGCTTAAATATTGGTGTAGAATAATTTGCAATCTGCTATGACTACAGAGTTTTCCCTGCAGATAAGTCTATAAGGCTTAAAATACTCATGTTTGATAGAGGAATCTAATTTTCACTTTGCCAGTGATTAGATTTACCCAAACCTACAAGAACAAGAAAGCAGGAGAAGGAGATGGGTGTGGAGCAAGAGAGGGATGACGGGAGTGAGGAAAAAAAAACAAGAGGAAAGAGAAAAAAATGTGCAACTATAACCTCTTGGCAACAACCTAAGTAAATGTGCAAACCTTGAGAATAATTCTTTTGTCTTTATTTCTTTGAATCTGGGTTAACCTGAGCAGGGCCCAGTACAGTGCTGGTGAAGAATGCATGCTTGTTAACCTAACTTGTTAAACTAATAAAGGATATATATTTTTAAGTTCATTAGAGTTGAAGATTTCCCTATTATAATTTCAAATAAAAGGTTCTACTGTCTGTGGGTAAGAGAAAACATTAATTGTAAAAATAAGGAGAAAGATTTACTTGAAGATTGCAGACTTAGGATAGTCATGCTAGTAATTTTATAATTCCTTAAAGGCTATGCAAACTTTAACATTTATATGTATATGTCATATTTTTGAGGCAAAATCACACGCAAGAATGACATAGTTGGTAAATCTAAATGTTTGTGATTTGTGAGTGCCAAGACAAGAGCTTCCCCGTCTCTGTCTTACCCTCCTCCCTGCCATCCTCTTTACTTTTTCCTTCTCTCCTTAACGCTCAACTAGTGCTGGGGCCATGTGCCAGAGGGTGCTGTGCTGGGCCCTGGAGTCTCTGTTAAAACTCTCGCCAAAGCCACCTGGTTATTTATTAATCTCCCACAGAAACTTGAGTCTATTTCTGTTTTTTTCTACATGTATTTGTTTACATAAATTCAATCAACTATTATGATGTCCTGTGCCAGAAAGAAGGTTTACTTTATGAAATTTAAAATGAAAAGATAAACAAGGGTGAAAGATGACATGGTTTCTGACCTCATGTAGCTTATATTCTAATAGATGAGAGAGCCATTCGAACAAAAACTGTAACTAAAGTAGTTGCAGATTGTGTCTGTTGCAATGTGGGGAAACAATTATACCTTTAGTAATAGGGAAGATATTAATTGATTAGGCTTAAAGGAAAATTAAAGAAACTAAATAATTTTTGTCTTTTTTTAAATATAAATAGTCAGAATTTTTTTAAAAAACAAAACTATGTATGTCTGTTTGTTTTTATTTTCTTCCTCTAAGTATATTTCACAATTTAAGTTTGGACAGAAAAATCTTACACAAGCAATCCTAACATAATTATACAATAAATAACTATAGGCTTTAAAAAAATAACTTGATATGCAAATATCTGAACACAATATAAAACAATAAATATGGGATTTTAGAGAAGTTTAATCAAAGTGCTACGGAACCATAGAAGGAAAAATATTTTCCAGTATAGGGAATAACTTGTTGACAAGCATAAGTTAATGAGTAGCAATGATTTGTACAAGAGTTAAAGCAACAGGTGAATTCAAGGATTGATGTCATAGTAGACTAATCTTACACTAAAAATATCAGGGAAAGGTGTCAATTCAGATGACAACAATCACCTCAGTATACATCATAATTTTGTTGATAATAAAATCTAAGTAAAAATTTAAATCAATCACCCAATCAATTCATTGTATTTGTTTGTGTGTGTGTTTCTATATAGGAAATTGACATAATATACACAAGGTCTTTCCGGAAAAAGTACAACCATTGTTAATATAAGAATGGTTTGTGCAAGATCGATGTAATGTGGCAGCCAAAGAGAGAGGACTGGAATATGCACGTGTGGACAGTAATGGCTTCACTGTACTCATCAGTGGGTGTGGTAAATGCCATTGCATGAGCACGTGTACTGTGTGTCCATTGCATAAAAAAAAACTGAGCAAGTAGAGCAACAAATCTGCATCAAATTGTGCATTAAGCTTAAACATTCCTCTGCAGAAACTCTTCAGATGATTCAGAAGGCTTTCAGGGATGATGTAATGAGCACAGTGCAAATTAAAGTGTGGCACGAACACCTCAAAATGGTCGAGAATTTGTTGAAAGCGATCCACATTCTGGAAGGCCTGCAACAAGCAAACACCTGAGTATGTTGAACATGTATGGGCTGCAATCAACAAAGATCAGAGAACTGTGTGAGGTCCCAAAATGCCTACTTTGAAGGGGACTAAGGTGTCATTGTCCTAAGTACAATGTTTTTTATATCTTCTTCAATAAATGTCTCTATTTTTCATAGTATATGGCTGGATATCTTCTGGATAGACTTCCTATTAATATTTTATAATGGTAATATAAATACAAAGACAGATTCTTCATACTTATAACTTAAGAATTTTCTAGAATTTTTTGAAAGGTTCATAGAAAGTACCAAATGTACTAGAATTTTCTAGTGCCTGCTTTAGTAGAAATTTTTTAAAACATGAATTTTGGAAAATATTTCACATCCTTTCTGACATACAAGTGAATCTTAGACATAATGCTCATAAATAAGGAGCAATCTGGAAAATTTCTATGGACATTTTTTATTCTGTTTAAGGGAAAATACATTAGAAAAATTGTTGCACATGACATTTTTTGGGGGGATAGCTTGGAATGTTGATGAACTTGCCCAAGGTGACCGAATTATGTTAGCTAGTTATTTACAAGGGACACATCCTAGACTCATAGACCCTTGTTGATACATCATCAATTTTCCATTTTTTGTCAGATTTATTACTGACCGTTAAAACAGTGCACATAAAACTTACATGCTCATAATTATTTGATTTCAAAAACATTCATTTTGTTCTCCAAATTGCAAAGTAACATAATCTCTAATAGGACACTTTTCTTATTTCCCCTCCCTTTCATTTTTTTTCCATGAACTTAGCAGAACTTTTATTGCTGAATTTTATATGCTGAGCTTCTGTTACTGAATTATTTGTGAATTATTTCCACATGTGTGTAGCACATTTCTCATAGCTCCTAATTCTGCTCCGTAATGGAATCTTCTTATTCTTCCTAAATATACAGTACTGATACTGTATATGTATCAGTACTGCGTATACCACTGGGTCTACTTTTGAGAGAAAACTGAGCATAGACTATTTTATAAAATAGCAAGAAGGAAGAAGGTAATACACTGAATTTGGACATAAAGTCTGGTAACTATTGCAAAATAACATTTAAGTATATCTTATTTTCAAATTCAAACCAAATATAAGAAATGACTTTTCATAATCTTTTATTTAAGATTCAACCTAACTCTTTTCTATCCTTATCTTTAGCCTTGTCAATTGTTATTCCATTTCCTAAACTGATTTATTGAGATTCCCCAAAACAGAACTGGTCAGTTGTTAATGTGGTACTTTTGATTACCATTCCACCAACAAGATGGTATTCCTTGTTTTCTTCTTTTAGACTCACTATACCTGTTCTTCAAACTAGCAGTCTGTTACTGATTCTTGAAAAGCTTTCTATGGACAATCCAGCTTGAACTGATCATTCAAACATGAGTATTTATATCAGGGCCAGTTTCATCATTGGCAATAAGTTGTATATTACCAAGTAATAGTTTTACAAGTACTTTTTAGAACTTGTAAATAGACAGTTAGAGGAGGGGCTACTATTCAAGTTTGCAAGTATTTATGTTTTATTTTTCTATGTAAGATTTTGAGGCCAAGGACCACATTTTATACATCATTTTTCCTTCAGAATTCAAAACAGAATACTGAAGATAGTTGTTTTTGATTCTATGGAATCTACTCTGTGGTATACTTCCATCCGTGAAGAAATAAAACCTGTGGCTTCATTTATTTGTTCACTCAGTTCAATATTTACTGAATACATATTAGGTATAAGGTATCGGGTATACAATTACCTAAATGGCCCTAAATTCTGCCTGCATTTCATCAAGACAGTAACCAGTTTTCCATTTTACCTGTTCTACAGAGCCAGGCTCTCAAGGATTACATCCTTGTACATGCAGTAGCTGCTAGCCCACAAGGTCAAGGTCAGATGGTGAAACTAAAGTGAGTATTGAGTATATTAATTTCCATATTCAGCTTAAAAACATAGGTTTGGTTTCTAGAAAAGTTGAATTTTTCTTTTAATGTGTTCACTTATCTATATTAAACTATTGAAGTTTATTGGGAAAACTAAACAAAAATAGATAGAAATATTGTTTAATAAAGTAACAAAGCAGTCTGGGAGAATTTGCGATGTCATTTTTATTGTTTTCAAAAGCATAAATATATGCTTATTTCTAAAACATAAAGAGTTGAACTAATGACAAATTCTCTTTAGGACTGATGAATCTATAATGTGAAGATGTTTTCCATAATTAAAGAAATTAATTAATTCTAGCCACAGTTTAATTACAAGGTTAAAATGTAACCATTAAAAATGTAACCAAAAAATGTAATCATTACAAAATTCAACTTGTCACTCTACTGCCACTTGTTTGGGTTAATATAAGTATACATATGCATACACATGCACATGTACATTGCACTACAATATTTTATTTTTCTACCCCTTTTGCTATTTTGAAATTTTTATATTTGGAGATAATTTCTCTCCCACAGTGGCTTTTTCTTGGTTGAATTGGCGTAGTGGGAGGCAATCGAATACAACTGGGAATGAATTCCAGTTTTACAATTTTACAGCAGGATACATGGCAAGTTTGCTAAAATTTGTTTGAGCTTCAGTTTTCTCACCTCTAAGGTTACTATAATAAAACATACTCATAAAACGTAGTGTACACTTAAAATCATGTATTTGTTATTATAATATTGTAAATTTTAAACAGATGAAATTGATAACCTGTAAGAATACTACACAGAGGACCTTGCAGATAAAATACTTATTTCTTGCTCTGAAAACTAATTTTATCCTTATTGAGTGAATTGTTTTAATCTTTTTATTGTTATTATACCTGCCTTAAGCAAACTATTTTGACCATTCTTTATGCTATGCAATTTATACAGGGGAAATTAAACATTACATTCATTTAAGGTGTTTTAAAAGCATGCTATAACTTGATATAAGATGTAATAAGCTAGAGGATGGGAGGCTTGGGAATAATAAATGTCTCTACTATTCCATGGTCCTAAATTATTCAATCGGAATTTCAGAACTTGAGTAATTTGATTTATCTATTACTTTTAGATATCTCTTATGAATACTGCTTTCCCCTTATGCATAATATTTTTTTTTTACACACTGCATTTACTCTATGCATTTAACTGGTGCAAAAAAATAACTGATAGATATTGCAAGAAAGGAAGACCTGGAAACTGCATAATTGTGCTTCTTGGCACTAGCAGACTGAGTAGTAATAGAAAAAGGCAAAGGTGGTTACCAAGAATGGAGCAAATTATAATTTTTAGACCTGCTTATACTGTGATCTTAATTGTATGTAAAACCATTGTTATGTTCAGAATAAAAACATATTATTGAAGCTGGCTACATATATTAATTACTGAAAACACAGTTTGGATAAAAATATAATTCCAAGGGATCTTGCCAGCTCTATGAATGAAACCCTCGGCTGTAGATCAGGAGTGTGCGTTTATTCCCACTTATTCATGAAGCAAATGAAGCCCAGAAACCTGAAATAACTTGACTAGTGCAGTAATAGCTTTTTCAACCACAGTAAGATTGGCCCGAAAGGAAAGAAAAAATGTACAAAACTTAAATATGTGAGTTTTTCAGAACAATAGAAGACTTGATTAAACTTTACTGCTACCTGAGTAGAAAACTTGAGAGTTTTGTGTTTTTCAAAGAAAGATTAATTCTTACATCATATCTTCATCACCACAAATTCTAATGAAAATACATGCATCCTGGAGAAGAGAGCATCTTCGTATAAAATCTGAACATGAAATCTGCAATGCATATTGTTTAACGAACCTAAATAACTGCTTTTCCTGTGTAGCTGCTTTACAGAACCTCATAAAACATCCTTCTCCTTTAAATCACGCTGTCTCGGGTGTTTACAGGCACAGTATCTCAGCGCTGTATCTGGGTGGTGACAGTGCAAAGGGGAAAAAATCCTTACTAATACCCTCTAATCTCTTCTCATGATTTGAGATTTCAGAATATCTCAGTTATTAATATTTGTCATTCAAACTTTATACATATAAGTTAAATTTGAATAATCATCTATGGCTAGAATATTTACATAGTAAAATTTGTTGGAAAACAGAAGCTGCTTTAGTCATCTTTTCAAGTGAAATATGAGACAAGGTTATCCAGTGTGAAATTTCTGTTTTAGAAAACAAGTTTATCCAAATAACAAAAGAGAATCTTCAAGCCTAAGGGATGGTGTTAACCAGGAGTCTGAATATGCAGAAGTTCATCATCATCAAAATATATTGCAGAAAATTGGCATACTCTGTGGTTCAGGAGAAGGTGGAGCTGCTGTTGCTATTTGGTGACCATATATCCATTCTACTCAGGGTGTCCCATCGCCATCCTGAGTGTCCTACTCATGGAAAACCCTCTCCTACAGCAGATTCTTCTGATGCTTCATCACAACCACATGTAAAAGCTTAGTCATAATTTACTTAATATTTTTAGGAGACCTCTTATTGGCATTTTTCTCCTGATACAAAGATCAGTTTTAATATTAATTTCCTAATGTCCTTTAATTATGTCGAGTGTACAATAAAATTGTGTCCCTTATATACAAATATTAAATATCACAGCATAATATTAAAACAGCCTGGTTATGGGCTTTTTTAACTCTCTGATGAATTGTGTCAGCTTAGAAAATATCTGGTATAATACAATTGCATAATAGGATAGGACCAAAGCAATTCCATGTAGAACCAGAAGGTAACTTAAGCTGGTTCTGGGACTCAATAAGTAGTAGGGATTGTACTAAACTAGAAAGCACATGTGCCTTCCATAACAAATTGTTGTCATGGAGAAAGATGGGCTGAGTGTTATCAAAGGAAAGCTGGAAATCCGGAGTGCTTGAGTGTGTTTGTGCAAAATTAATTTGAATCATTGAAGTTAAACACAATAACACACACTCACACACAGAGACTATGTGGGCCTACAAAATAACATTTTATAATAAATGTTCAGTGTATGTGGAAGTGATCAATAATATTAAGCTCCTTATTCATGATGTTAATTTATATTTAAGTTCCACTGAAAATTTATCATGTTTAAGATATTTTACAGTTATTGTGTCAATGTGAACATGAATAGAGCATTCTTTTTACAAGTTCATGCATTCTG
Source organism: Micronycteris hirsuta (assembly GCA_004026765.1). Lineage (NCBI taxonomy): Eukaryota > Metazoa > Chordata > Mammalia > Chiroptera > Phyllostomidae > Micronycteris > Micronycteris hirsuta. Next base: position 60,168 of record PVJI01008321.1, on the reverse strand, counting down.
CTAGGATATGGATAAATAATACTGAAGAAGAAAATCCATAAAAGAAACACAACTTTGCAGGAAAAAAAAAGTGAATAAAAGTCTTATGAAATTTGGCCCTTGACTTACATTTCTACCACTTCCTAAATATGTGACTTTGGAAAATCTATTTAAATTCTTTGATTCTCACTTCTGTTATCTGTAAAGTACTACTTTGTTGAAATTGAGATCAATAATTACTGTAAAGCTCTTAAATAATAAATACTATCAGGAACCTCAAACACACACACACACACAAATAAAAACCTCACTTGGTAGAGCTGTACTAACAGAAATAATATAAATAAAGAACTTGTTTGGTGTATAAACTATTAGGTGCTCACTAAATCACAGTTTTGGGTATTAATATGGTATCCATATTTTATAACATGTGGGTGAAGTGTTCTAATAAAAAGAGATCCCATTTCACATGATGACCCTATCATCTAGCCTATTTGTAAATTTTTAATATGCTCTATATACCAGAAGGCATTTTATTTCTGGAAAAGTTCTTATAAAGAAAGATAACATGTTAGAACCTTATTCAAATAGAGAAAAGTCTTACTAAATTCAAAATAAAATGACCAGAAAGTTATGAAACTAGTTATTATTTTAGTGTATCTATCACAATGATGAAATAAACTCACCATGAACAGAGACTTTCCAAAATATTTATTAAGTTAACTGTTTTATAAAGCTCTCACAAAATACACACTTTAGGGTTCCTGTCTAGAAAGAGAAAAAAGAAAACTTTAAGCTTAGAAGACTCCTCCTTAGAAAATTTCCCCTGCCAATTAGAGACTAATACAAGAAGTAGACCCATATGTCGTGAAACCTAGACCATCATCAGTGAATTAATACTATCAACCTGGAATGAAAAGGGAATATCAAAGCCAAAGGTTCTTTCCAAAAGCTGCTTTTCATGATTTGAGTCTTAAATCTTGAAAACATTAGCAAGAGTGCTATGGATGATCAAAATTGTCCTTAGGTTGCAGGGAGGGTTATTTATAGTACCATTGTCTACTTTGAATTTTAAGTCTCAGGAGCATTTTTTTTTTCCACACTCTGATTTCCAAACATTCAGGGAAAAGTAAAATATAGGATTAAATTAAGATTAGTCCACACATGGGTGAATTAGTCATGCTTCATGGAATGCCTCATATGGCTTTGCTTCACCAAATTGCAAGTAACATTTGACAAGTCCTTAAGATGCCCCGAGATTGGGGCCATGTTTTTCAATTGCTGCTGTTAATTCAGTGTGCATATCTATGTGTCTGCTTCTGTGTGCCTGTGTATAACATTTCCACAATTTATAGAAGCTTACTGTAATTAATTAGTCAGAGACAGTATTAGGGAATCAAGTGTACTTGTGACATCATCACCTGAAAACGATATATGGATTTTAGTCCAAAAAAGTGGGTTGGCACTATCTTGGCAGCAGACCCAGGTTGCTTGAGAAAACACATGTCTCAGGGGGTTGTGCCATCTGCACGAGCATTCCAACCTTCATCTCTGAGAATTCAGTATTCTGCTCCTTACTTAAAAATCAAATGCATATGATCAGATCCAGAGACAGTAAGGACTGTTATTTCCAAAGTCAGATGATCCATAACTGTTTAATTCTGTGAATTATTTGTTTTTATTGAATGGTATATATCTTTTAAATAATGTTTGAAATGTAAAAATCATGCTCATACCCTGTACAAACTTTAGAAATTTTAGAAAACATCCAAAAGTGAATACTGTTGTCTTCTAGATTTTTTAAGTCTACATTTTATTTACAAATCTGAAAACTAATTAGTATACTATTTGTAATCTTTTTTATCACGTCATGAAACAGGAAAATAGATTTCCATGACATTAAACTATTTCTTAAAACTTGCTTTTAATGGCTAAATAAAAAAATTTCAAAATGTTACATAATACAGATATATTTATGTAATATTTTACTGACCCCTGTGTTACGTCTATTACCATAAACAAACAAATGATAGGAAATGAGACTCCCTTATTTCAAAAGACAGTATTTGTCCAAGATAAAACTGTGGGAGAAGATGACAGAGGAGTGAATGAAAGCCACACTTAACCACCTCCCAGGGGCAATCTGGATTTACAACTCATTTGTGGAGAAACCACCTGGAATAAACAATCAAGCAATAGTGAAAGAGAAGCCTTATAACCTTGATCAGACAGAAGAATCAGCTTTGGCACAACCTATCTGCACCTACACAACAGCAAGCATGATGTGGTGGGTGGAGTGACCTTCAGTCAACCAGCTGGAGGAAAGGACCCACCAAAGAAAGGCCTAACAACAATCAAAACCCAAAGACCTAACAACAATCAGAACCGACATACCTGGCACAAAGGGCATCCCAAGAGCATCTAGTTCAGGAGATCAAAGAAAGTACACCACTGAATCTCACAAGCGTTCTACCATAGAAGTTAACACCACAAAGTCAGGAAGTCAAAACAGATCAATTCAAGAAGCAGAAGCAAACAAGAAGAGTCTTACAAATAATGGGAAGACAAAGGAAAAACCTCCAATAGAAAAGAATGGAGAAATCTTCAAAAAGAATGCTAAATGAAACAGAGGCAAGTCAACTATCAGATATTGAGTTCAAAGCAATGGTTATTAGGAAGTTCAATGAGCTCAGTGCAAACTACCAAAAACTACAGGGAAACCACAAGGAACTCACTGCAAACTATATCAGCATAAAAAAGGACATAGAAACAAACAACAAGGGCCAAGAGGAAATGAAGAATACAGTTTCTGAATTGAAGAACACAGTAGAAGGAATCAAAAGGAGGCTCAGTGAAGCAGAGGATTGAATCAGTGAGCTGGAAGGCAAGGTAGGAAAAAACTCTCAGAAAGAGCAAGAAAAGGAAAACAGGCTCAGAAAGAATGAAGAGAGGTTAAGGGAAATGCAGGACAACATGAAACATAATAATATCCGTATGATAGGGATACCAGAAGGAGAAGAAAAAGAGCAAGGGATAGAAAACCTGTTTGAAAAATTTATGATGGAAAACTTCCCTAAAGTGATGAGAGAGAAAACCACACAAATCCAGGAAACACAGAGCATCCCAATCAAGAGGAACCAAAAGAGGCTCACTCCAAGACACATTATAATTAAAATGGTGAAATTCAAAAATGAAGAGAGAATCTTAAAGGCAGTAAGGGAGAAACAGGAAGTAATATACAAGGGAACCCCAATAAGGTTAGCAGCTGTCTTCTCAACAGAAACATTACAAGCCAGAAGGGGATGGCAAGAAATTTTCCAAGTAATGAAAAACAAAAGCCTACAACCAACGCTACTCAATCCAGCAAGGCTCTCAATTAAAATTGAAGGTGAAATAATGAGTTTCTCAGACAAAGGAAGTCTAAAAGAATACATCTCTGCCAAACAAGGCATGCTAAAGGAATTGTTTTAAAAAGAGGAAGAAAACAGTGAAAGAGAGAGGAACACAGGAACAAATGGAATAAAATGACAATGAGTAAGTATCTATCAATAATAACCTTAAATGTAAATGGATTAAATGCTCCAATCAAAAGACATGGGGTAACTGAATGGATAAGAAAACATGGCCTGCACATATGCTGCCTACAAGAGACCCACCTTAGAACAAAAGACCCACACAGACTGTAAATGAAAGGTTGGAAAATAATATTCCAAGTAAATGGACAGGAAAAAAAGCCAGGGTAGCAATACTTAAATCAGACAAAACAGACTTCAAAACAAAGACCATAAAAAGAGACACAGAAGGACACTTCATAATACTCAAGGGAAGAATCCATCAGGAAGACATAAATATTATAAACATATATGCACCCAACATAGGAGCACTCAAATACATAAGGAATTTCTTGGAGGATTTCAAGAAAGATATAGATAGCAACAAAATTATACTAGGGGATTTTAAAACCCCAGTGTCAAAAGTGGGTATATTTTCCAAACAAAGAATCAACAAGGATTTTGTCCAGCTGAATGATGCATTAGATCAAATGGACTTAACTTTATTTGTGTGTATATATATATAAACTTTCAACAAAAAAAATATTCTTTTCAAATGCACGTGGAACATTTTCAAAGATAGACAACATGATAGGACACAAAACAAGCCTCAACAAATTCGAGAAAATTAAAATCATATCAAGCATTTTCTCTGACCACAAGGGACTGAAACTAGAAACCAACCCCAAGGAAAAAATTCAAAAATATTCAAACTCATGGAGACTGAATAGCAGGCTATTAGCAATGAATGGATCAAGAATGAGATCAAAGAAGAAATCAAAAAGCTTCTGGAAACAAATGAAAATGAACATACAACCCTCCAAAACTTAAGGGACACAGCAAAGGCAGTCTTGAGAGAGAAGTTCATAGAAATACAGGACTACTTTAAAAAGATAGAAACATTTCAAATAAACGACCTAACCTTACATCTATAAGAACCAGAGGGACAACAACAAGCAAAGCCCAGAGTGAGTAGAAGGAAGGAAATAATCAAGATCAGAGCAGAATTAAATGACATAGAGACTAAAAGAACAATTCTAAGGGTCAATAATTCCAGGAGCTGTTTCTTTGAAAAGATATAAACAAAATTGACAAACCTTTAACCAGATTCATCAAAAAAAGGAAAGAGAGGACTCAAATAAATAAAATCAGAAATGAAAGAAGAGATATCACAACCAATACCACAGAAATACAAAGGATTATAAGAGATTACTATGAACAAGTATATACCAAGAAATATGAAAACCTGGGTGAAATGGAGAAATTTCTAGAAAAACATAATCTTCCAAAATTAAGCAAGAAGAAGCAGAAAGGCTAAAAGACTGATAACAGCTTGTAAAATTGAAGCAGTAATCAAAAAGCTCCTGTCACACACAAAAGCCCTAGACTGGACAGTTTCGCAGGAGAATTTAAAAAAAAATATTTAAGGAAGAGCTAATCCTTATTCTTATCAGACTATTCCAAAAAGTCCTAGAAGAGGAAACACTGCCAAACTCGTTTTAGGAGGCCAGCATCATGCTAATCCCAAAATCAAAAAAAGACACAACAAAGAAAGAAAACTACAAGCCAATATCACTGATGAACATAGACACAAAATCCTCAACAAAATATTGGCAAACCACATCCAGCAATACATCAAAAAGATCATACACCATGATCAAGTGGGATTCATCACAGGGATGTAAGAATAGTATAATATTCACAAATCAATAAATATGCTATAAACAAAAGACAAAAGTTACAGCATCATATCAATAGATGGGGAAAAGTATTTGATAAGGTACAGCATCCATTTATGACAAAAACATCAACAAAGTGAGAGTAGAGGGAGCATTCCTCAACATAATAAAGCCCATATATGAGAGACCTACAGCCAACATCATACTCAATAGGCAAACACTAAAAGCTTCCCCACTGAGATCAGGAACAAGACAAGGATGTCTGCTTCCACCACTTCTATTCAATATAGTATTGTAAGGCATAGCCACAGAGATCAGACAAAGAGAAAAAAAAGGCATCCAGATTGGAAAGGAGGAAGTAAAACTGTCATTGTGTGCAGATGACTTAGAAAACCCCATAGACTCCACCAAAAAACTACCTGACATAATAAGTTAATTTAGCAAAGCAGTGGGATACAAGTCAATATTCAGAAATTGAAGGCATTTTGTGCACCAACAATGAACTATGAGAAAAAAATTAGGAAAAATGTCCCATTTTCTATAGCAACGAGAAAAATAAACTACCTATGTTGGGGGCCATGCTACACCAGATCCATGAGCACTGATTTGCGGGGAACTAGCCCCACCCATTTCTCGGCAGGGTCTGATATGGGCAGGACACCGCTGCACAGCGGCAGGCGACCAGGGGCAGTTCCCACAAGTCTGGCTTGTGGCTTGCATGGTGTAGATGTGGCAATGCTTATTTGACCTCTAAAAACAAAGACTTCTAACTGCTGGCCCATTCCCCACACATGATAGGGCTGCTCAGTGGGAGGTGACCATGGGCAGTCCACCCGCAAGTCTCACTAGAAAGTGAGTGCTTTAGCACTCCTGAGAGTTAGAACAATTCTAATGGCTTGTAAAATGTTGGAAGCAGAATCATCCTGGCCATCCCCATACAGGAAAGGGTTAAGGAGTGGTTAGCCATTTAGCAAGCCAAGCCACCTCAATGCAAAAAGCAAAGCAGTCTGTTAACTGATGAGAGAGGCCTGGGAGAAGTCATTACTAAAAATACTTAAACCATTCTCCCTGAAATTCAGCAATTTATTGTTCTTCTTTAGACCAGAGATATAGGAAAAGATTTTAATAGCTAGGAAGTTTAGTGAGTAGCCATAAACGTTAGTTAGGATTTATACTTCAGAAAGTTTGTAGATAAGGACCATCTGTTGCTTAGGATTCCAAGGACACTGGCAAATGTTTATGCTTCAAAGAACAGCTAATTGGGTTAGAAGTACCTTGATTTAGATGACATCTCTCTCTCAAATTTCCAAAGCACAAAGACTTACCTCTACATATATATTTTAATTACTAATTTAGAGTTATCTAGGACCTAAGAAAATATATATATGTCTAACCATTTATTAGTGCTTAAAATAGTTAGTACTAATATTATTTCTAGCTGTTTGATGATGATTCCTTATCAGAATACCCATTTGTTTAACATGAGTAGAATTTATAGTCTTTTTAATTGCTCCACGTGTTATTTCTTGGTGATTTGTAACTTGCAGCTGTCCTTTACTAATTGTGTAAGATGTGTGTCTGCTTTTTATCACTACTGTTGTAAAAAAATGCCTTGTCTTTAAAATAGAGATAGTTCCTTTGTTCGATGAGTCAGTCAGTTTGGAGGCCGAGAGATGTGGCAAGAAAGCTGGTCTCTCTTTTTCAATAAACTGGCCTAGGCACCTAAAAGAAGAGTGTCGACTCCAATTCATTCCACCTTACCATCACCCACTTTCGGAGCTACCCACACCTTAAGGTTGCAGTAAGCTGGTCCTCTGCATACCTAGAATTTTTTTTTTTTTTTTTTTTTTTTTACCAAGGAGGTAAAAGACCTCTACTCAGAAAATTACAACACACTGAACAAAGAAATTAAGGAAGACACATATAAATGGAAGTATATACCATGTTCATGGATTGGAAGAATTAACAGCATCAAAATGTCCATACAACCCAAAACGATTTATAGATTCAGTGCAATCCCCATTAAAATAACAAAGACATATTTCACAGGTATAGAACAAACATTTCAAAAATTTATATGGAACCATAAATGACCCCGAATAGCTGCAGCAATTTTGAGAAAGAATTACAAAGTAGGGGGGATCACCATACCTGACATCAAACTATATTACGAGGCCACAGAAATCAAAACAGTCTGGTACTGGCATAAGAACAGACACTTAGATCAATGAAACAGAATAAAGAGCACAGAAATAAGCCCAAATCTCTATGATCAATTAATATTCAACAAAGGAGGCAGAAGCATAAAATGGAGTAAAAATAGCCTCTTCAACAAATGGTATTAGGAGATCTGGACAGCTACATGCAAAAAAATGAAACCTCAATCACCAAATTACACCACACAAAAATAACTCAAGATGAATAAAATACTTAAATATAAGTTGTGATAACATAAAAGTCCTAGAGGAGAATATAGGCAGGAAAATCCCAGATATTTTATGCAGCAATATCTTCATCAATTTGTCCCCTGAAGCAAGGGACACAAAAGAAAGAATAAACCAATGGGAGTTCATCAAAATAATAAGCTTCTGCAAGGCTAAAGAAAAACTCAGCAAAATGAAAAGAGAACCAGCCATAGGGGAAAATGTATTTGTAAATGATACCTTGGACAAGAGTTTGATCTCCAAAATATATAAAGAACTCACACGACTCCACCCTAGGAAGACTAACAATCTAATTAAAAAATAGACAAAGGACCTGAACAGACACTTCTCCAGGGAGGACATACAGAGGGTCCAGAGACTTGAAAGGATGCTCAGCATCACTAGTCTTCAGAGAAATGCAAATTAAAGCTGCAATGAATACCAGTTCACACCAGTCAGGAGGGCCATCATTAACAAATCAACAAACATTAAGTGCTGGTGAGGTTATAGAGAAAAGGGAACCCTAGTACATTGTTGATGAGAATACAAACTGGTGGAGCCATTATGGAAAACAGTACAGAATTTCCTCAGAAAACTAAAAATGGAACTGCCTGGTAATTTCACAGCTGGGATTGTACCCTAAGAATCCTGAAACACCAATTCATAAGAAGGCATGCACCCTAGTGTTCATAGCAGTGCAATTTACCATAGCCAAGGTCTGGAAGCAACCTAAGTGCCCATCAGTAAATGATTGGATCAAGAAACTGTAGTACATTTACACAATGGAATACTATGCAACAGAAAGAAAGAAGGAGCTCCTACCATTTGCAGCAGCATGGATGGAACTGGAGGGCATTTTGCTAAATGAAGTAATCCAGGTGGTGAAAGATAAATACCATATGATCTCATCTATAAGTGCAACCTAATCAACAAAACAAACAAACAAGCAAAATAGAACCAGAGACATGGAAATAAAGAACAAAATGACAGTGACCAGAGAGATAATGGGGAAAGAAGGGAAAAGGTCATCAAGGAACATGTATAAAGGACACATGGACAAAGACAATAGGTGGTAGAATTGAGTGTGGGAGGTGGGTGTGGGTGGTGTGGCACGGGAAAGTGGTGTTAGGAAAATGGAGACAACTGTACTTGAACAACAATAAAAATAATTAAACAAATGAAACAAAAAAAAAACACAAAATGAAACTGTGATACCATTACATTTTTCTAAATAAAAAGTAACTAATGCCTAGAACAAAAAAACTGTCAAAAAGAACCAATAATGAACTTTGCTAATATAATTGATAATAGATAAATTGAGACCAGATAGTCCTTACTTCAAAACAATATCATTAGCTACTAACCTATTAAGAAAAGTGCAAAGTGAATTCATGTTTAGCATTCTCAATAATATAGAGACATATGTAGGCATAGCTAGGAGTATCTTCCAAAGCAAATCATCTAATGATAATGATCAGAGATTTTTCATGAAAAATAATTCAGCAAAACTGGAAGCGAACCCCTACCGTTCTGCCATTCTCTCCCTCCTTCTCACACGCTGTCTCTTCCCTCACACTGCCTGTCCTCTCTGTTTCTCTCTCTTTTCTTTCTCAATATCTCTCTGTGATTAAAGTTTTAAAAAATTAAATTCTAAATGAATACCTGATTATTTTTTAAACTTAAAAAGTAGTAATTCATAGATTCTTAATAAAGTATTTTTAATTATCAAAATTTATATTTTCTCTCAACACTTGGAAATGCACCAAAATATTAAAGACAAAACTAATATTAACAGTAAAACACCATTTTCATGACAGGAATAATGACGGGGACTTGGTTTATCAAGGGAACTTCAGAATAGTAATAGTATTCATGCAAGAGTAACAATCTAAAGATAAAGAACAAAATATGACATTAAAGTATATGATACCATGTGCTCAAGACTGCAGGTCAGAAAATGGAGAGATAAATGTTGACTCCAACTAAGCATAAGGCTTTTACTGGAATGTGTAAAGCAGGGTGTAGGGACGGTACGGCAGCGGGAATTCATTTTCAGAGATAACCTACATGCATAGGAAAGACTCCTCAAACATAAACTACATAACATCATCTACTCACCTGCCTTTGACGCTCTGTGTAATTTTTTTCTAAACAATGAATTTTCTGCCTTCTCTTACCAGTATTTTATAGATGAGCAACAGGATTCTACAGCTACTATATTGAAATTCCTTGGCAAAACAAGAGGCCAAGTTAATCTGACTTTTCTAAGAGCATTTGCATTGTAATAAATTTCATTAAACTAAAAAACATTCATGTAAACCTGGAGAAAATTACTCTAAATTCTGAAATTATTTAGGAAAGCTCTATGTTTTCAGAACTTTGTAAACTCAATAAGCTGTGTTTTAAGACATGAATTGTAGACAGAGAATTATACAGCATGTTGATCTTAAAAGGGCCAATATTTCAAATCTCTTTCATCTTCATTCTTTTACTTCACTTTTTCTCTTACAAATATTCTAATTTTGAGGTTATTATAATTTATGATATGTTAACATGATGACATTTTAAATCAGTTTATCTATTAAAAGTGTGTTTTCATAAAGCACTTAATGTCATGGAAAAGGTCTGCCTTGTAATTTTGAAATTTAAGAGGAATGATAATGGCATATGCACCAGAATCTCAACTTCTCTTTAGATTCCAAACAAGGCCATTTCTCCCATCTTTGGAAAAAAGAAAAGAAAAAGCTCCCTAGCTTCCCTTTACTGCAGAGTAGCCTTTAGCTTATTTCATACTTTTTGAATAAAGGGTCTATTTGCTCAATTCAAACTTTCTCACATACCATTATTCAATCTCTCATACCCCTTATTAAACATATAACATATACAGAGAGTTCAATGAAATCAAATCAATTTATCACCCAGCGCTCTCTGGTTACAGTGCATACTTTATATCTAACTTGATCTAGTGTAATTTAACTCTCTCATCCACTTTCTCTCTGCTTGGTTTTAGTCCTTCCTTCCTGGCTGTCCTTGGTCTTAGTCTCTTTGTGTGTCTCTATTTTTCTCACAGTCTCTCTTTTGGGTTAGTGTTTACCAGAGACAATTTTTGGCTTTCTTACCTTACTATACATATATCACATTTACCCTTATACTTTTAAAATATTATTATTTGACATATCAAAAATTTTTATGTGTATCTATCCTTAATTCTGTCTTGTCCTATATTTAAACATACATCTTGTATCTTTAGCTTCATCTTCAGTTATACATGTATACATATATATATATAATAAAGGTAATAATAATAATAATAATATATTGGTAATATATATATTACCTTTTCCTAAGTTCCAAACTCATATATTCAAGAGTTTAAAAGAGGGTAAAAATATATTTCAAAACTAACAAAAATAATATTTATTTAAATTATATATATCTCACTAAATTGTCCATTTATATATAGCTAAAACTTTATATGCTCATTTTATTATACATTTTGATATATTTCTTAGCCCATAGTAGCTTAGGAAATGCTGAAAAGCAGAAAATGCAAAGAGAGACTGCCTATTCAGGCTCTAATCTATTTTCAAAATGACATACAAAATCACTTCTACTAAATACTACTCAAATTGATGATGTAGTCTCAATATTGAATTTTGTAGGATTCCTACTTATCACAGCAAAAACAAATTTTAATCTTTGGTTTAGAACAACTCTTTAAAAGCATTCAGTTCATCAACATCCTATTGGGTAAATATTTTACAAGGCTTAATCACCTGAATTTTTCCGTTAGGAACTATTTATGACTTTGATTTTGGAAGTAGAATCAAAATCTATCTAATTTGGTGTACAGCACACAGAAACACTAGCATTTAGTTTACTTGATTTAGTTTGGATCAAAACACATGAAAGGCTCTTGTGCTATTGATATAACTATCAGGAAAAAGGAAGGTCTGTGCATTTTGGAAAATGAATAATTCGCACACCAAATTTAACAACTGAGAAAGCCAATTTCTTATATCTCAACCAAAAAACAGAAAGATTTGGCCTAGATTTCAAAGATGAATTGGGAAGGGATTGGTGGTAAAGAACTTTTCAGTATTAGTAAAAGAATGTGAGGAATCAATTTAAATACTAGTACCTCTTTCTATGAAATAAATATTATTAATTCCTAAGGAGCTAAAACATCTACAGTCAGTATCATAATGCTGTTCATCAGGAGTAATTCTGCCTATAAAATCCCAATATACATTGTTGAAGAAGCTGAAGTGAAGGAAGATTTTATACAAAAGATGTTTTTATGTTTTTTGTTGTTGTTGTCGTTTTGCATCACAAATAGTTGTTGAACATTTCGTAAATCAAACAGTTTCAAAGAATATACAATTTGCAATCAAAATTTTGTTATTAAGTGGATTGAATATGGAAAATATGTAACATTTTTTGAAATTAACTTTTAAACATCAATGGTTTCTCTGCCAACCCCACCCTAATTATTCACGTATTTTTGTATAAGAAATTATGTTAAAGTTAATGACCAATTAGAATATTAAGACATACACTATTTAGTATACACAGTTAGAATCCTCTTCATAATCACAACACTGCTTACCTCCAAAGTTTTAAGATCTATTTTATGCAACCCCTGGAGTCTTAGTTGACACTGTAATTAGTTTGATCAATAGAATATGACACAAGAGGCCTTTCACGATGTGCCAGTATCCACTGAAGGGTGTAAAAGAGCTTACCGTGAAGACAAGAGGAAGGGGGCCCCAGGGAAAGGGAACAACTGCACAAAGGGCCTGAAGTATCCAACACTGTGTGGTAAATTCAGGAAGAGAACTAGTTCAGATTTACTGAATAGTTTCATTTGACGGGGGAAGAGGCAACACTGAAACTAAAGAGGTAGATATTAAGCCCATTACCTGGTGAATTTGGACTTTATCTGATATATTTTAGGAAGCTGATGAAGAATTTAAATTAAACAAGTAGATTGCCAGCATATTTACTTTGGAAAAATAGAGAGCATTATTTATGTTGGACTTCTGAAATAAGTACTAAAGGAAACCGTAAGGGAGATGTGGCAATTATCCAAAGAAAAGAAATAAAAGCAGCAGAGGTATACAGGAAGAGAAAGATACAGATTCTAAAAATGGTTAAGATATATAAATATGGAAAATATTATGCTAAGTGAAATAAGCCAGTCACTGAAAGACAAATACTATATGATATCACTTATATGTAGAATCCAATGAACAAAATAAACTAATGAACGAAATGGAAACAGAAGCACAGGTACATGGAAGAGACTGACGGCTGTCAGAAGGGAGGGGGGACTGGATGAAAGGAGGTGAAAGGATTAATCGAAGAACATATATGCATGATCCATGGACACAGACAACCATATGGGAGTGCCTGAGGGAGGAAGAGGGGGCTGGGTGGCTGTGGGCAAAGGGAGAAATAGTGGGGAAAACTGTTATAGCATAAACAAGAAAATGCCATAAAAAAGAAACATAAACTACAGGACTTAATACTTTATTGTATATCCTTTTAGACAAATAGTTTCTGAATTTAATTTGCTCAGATTATCTTATTCCTCTGACTTTCTAGATTTCGAAGTGAAAGAAAGTCAAAAGAGCTCTCCAGAGTGTCTGGCCAAGAAAATTGGAAACCGCCTGAGAGCATGAGAAACAATTTTGCCAGATTGATTTGAAATAGCTTTCTCTCCTGATGCAGGTGTAATTTTCAGGACTTTTTTTTTTTTCTATCTTGTCTATTGATGTTGGGCTCCTATGGCTTTACATAATGTTAAAAATCCATACAGAATTGAATATTCTCTAACTTGACGGGGGTAGTGTTATGTACTCTATTGTAGAAAAAATAGTTGAATGTTCTTATCCTGAAGTACTTTCAAGAGATTTTAAAATCCTAAAACAGAAAAAAATTATATACTGACTAACACTGGAGTTAATAAACTTATCTTGGGCCCAATACCATATATCTCGCAAACCATTCATTCTTTTCATTCTGTCTCTAATTCTGGGATCCTAGGTGTAGTCCAAAACATCCTTCTAAAAGGAAACTGGAGACAGGCAGTTGGATTAATGCAAGGATCATGAACAAGTCAGATAGTTATAAAAATACAAACAGATGCTGCAAGCTCCTGAAAAAGAATCCTAAAAAGAAGACATATCACATTGGCATAGAATGCAAGGAAATTTTTAGCCTTTCCATGAAGATATGATTGGTCTAAATAACTAAACTCAGTTTGGCAAGAAATTGAAATATATATTTTTTGCTGTATTACTAACTTAGTGTGTTTATAGCATTAGACTAGAAGAGTGGTTCTCAATGTATAGTTCCCAGATCATCAGTATTACCATCAAGACTTAATGGTTAGAAATGCTGGGGCTAGAGATGAAAATTCTGTTTTAACAAGCCCTATTCATGATTCTGACACACACGAGATACAAGAACCACTGCTCAAAGAGGCATCAGACCGGCTGGTGCAATGGAGAGTACACGGTTCTATCAGACAGGCTCCAGAGATGGATCAAAAAATCTGTATCACTTTGAGCATGCATCTTAAAGTGTCTGGCCTCAATTTTCTTTATAAAGTATAAAAAAATTGGATTAGGTAATCATTAAGGTCTTTCCAACACAGATATATTATGACAATTTTTTTTTTATTTTGTCAAATACAGCCACTTTAAGACCATACATGATCAGCCTTCTCCCCACCAATCCTTCTAGCTCCCTGAACACACTTCTCAGTAATCTCTTTCTCATTCATTCTGCTCAACTTCCTTGCCACTTTAACAAGCCTGTATGTTCTCACCTTAAGGTCTTCTCTTTGGTTGTTTTGTCTTTCTGGAATAACTAAACACCTCCTTCAAATCTTTGTTTAGACATCTGATCACTAAAGACTGTTGACCGCCCCATTTCAAATTTTATCTAAACAACACTACTGCTCCTCTCTCTCTTTCTCTACTTTTTCCATTTCCCATAGGATTAGTTAACTCTAAAATTACTATATAGTTTAATTATATGGCTATGATTTGTCTCTTTCCCCAAAACTGCAAAGAATGTAAATCCCAAGAACTTTTGCTTTACTTTTCCACTGAAGTATCCCAATATTTAAAACAATCCTAAGCTTTCAAAAATATTTTCAAATGAACAAAAGAACAAATGAGTGAATGAGTAAATTAATGAGTATAGCTGTAATGACATGTAATATTTATATAATTCAAAATGATGTAAAGTTTTAGCAATTTGTTTCAATTGGCAACTTAATGATGAATTATTTAATCCAACTCTATCTAGGTCTCTGGGATAGTATTTTATGCTGTTGTTAATGAAGTATTAATACTCATTAAAATTTGCATTGCTTTTGGGATGTAGTATGATATATGCTAAGAAACAACGGATGATGTTACATAAATGTTGCCAAAACACATGGAATTATTAGATTTCTTATATTTAGCCCTTTCCTTCTGTCCTTCTCTCTTTGTTCCTTCCTTCCTTCTTCTTTTCTCTTCCTTTATTTATTCACTCAACATATCTATTGAGTTCCTTCTGTGCTGTGTGCCCCACTATGCTCTGTGCTGAGGAGTGGTGATCATAAGGAGTGGGGACCAAAGTGACGCAGACACCGCCCAAGTGCAGCTGCAATGCACAAGCAGGTTATGCCATGACATCTTATGTGCTGAGGAATCCAAAATTTAATTTCTCTCAGACCATCTAACGATCTGCTAAGCACTTCCACTTAGCTGCCGGAGGGGCATTTCACTCAAACCTGGCCAAAATTATACTCACAGATCTGTGTCTCTTGTGGTTTTCCTATGTCCATTTACCTGTTTTCTTGGCCTGAATCCTTGGATTCCGCACTTGACTCTTATTTCTGTCATATTCTAAATGCAATCTAATAGCAAACCTCTACTTCAGAAGCGTTACCCCAAACTCTGCCTTCATTTTAACATAATTTTCTCTCTGTACGTATATTTATGTCCAAACATCCCCTTTTTAAAAGGGCACTGGTTATATTTGATTAGGGCCCCATGCTTCTTAGCAAGACTTCATCTTAATTATTTCTTCAGTGACCTTATTTCAAAAAGAAGGTACTATTATGTGGTGCTGGAGCTTAGGATTTCAACACACGGCATTTTGGTGGGACACAAATCCATAACAGAAGACAAAGATTAATATGAATGTTTCTCACTGAGTCACCGGCATTCTCCTGACCCATCTGTGCACCCAGGCCCCAGTGAGAGGGACCCCTGCACTTGACTGGGTGCTTCAGCGGGCCCCCTGTTAGGTCTCTCTCTCCTTCCTCTGTTCACTCTGATACTCTCTCACTGCTGCTTCTGAGGATTATATCCCATAAGTGATTAGTGCACATAAGCCTTTGCTTTGGACTTTACTTTTAGGTGAACCTAAACTAAGAAAAAACCATGAGCCATTTTACAAATCCAAGTCACACCTCTATGACTTGCTAAAGCAACACCTATGGAAGGGTACAACTCTTAGATCAACCTCTATTCAAATTCCATA
This sequence comes from Micronycteris hirsuta, assembly GCA_004026765.1. Lineage (NCBI taxonomy): Eukaryota > Metazoa > Chordata > Mammalia > Chiroptera > Phyllostomidae > Micronycteris > Micronycteris hirsuta. Next base: position 43,989 of record PVJI01008321.1, on the reverse strand, counting down.
ATTAACAACGTACTAACAACATAACAGTGCATAATTAACATATACTTCTTTTATTTTAGTCTTTATCCCTTCATTAGAAGATACATTCTGTGCAGCCAGAGACTTTGATCAGTTTTATTTATTGCTGTACACTCAGTGCCATTAAACATTCTCATTCTCCTAGGTTGGCTGTAAGTTTGATAGGATCAGTGAGAACATAGAGTGTCTTCCCTTGCCATTGCTAAATGCAGAGAAACCCAGAGAAACTGTATTTAATCCAGAGAAAGCCAGGTGCAAATGTATGGTGTTACAGACATCTATGTCAGTGAGTGAAAACTGATTAGAACGTGTCTTCAGAATGGGTTGCCCCCGAGCTAATTACTAAATTAGTGTTATTTTAAACAGTTCATTATTTTCTATCTCAAAGGAGAAATGTTAACTTTTAATTTCTAGATTAAAACATAAAAATGAGAAATGTTCAAAGTTACAAATAAATTTCCTTTGTGCTGTCAAACAGCAGACTCATATGCTGTTAGTTATCATAGGACATGAAAAACTAAATTAGGTTAATACTCACTTGAGTGTTTCTAAAATAACAATTTTATATGTACATTAGATAATATGTTTTAGATGTATCTGTGAGGTTAAATACTCTAGAACCCAGAATACTACTTGGATTTCATAGCAAAGTATTTTAAAGGTATTCCATTCATTACAAAGTTTTTGAAATTGATTGATTAATCCTAATGGAGTATGATATCTGGAAGAATATGCTGCAGATAAAATAAATTAAGTAGAGTGTTTTAATTTGTCCTCATCCAATTAATTTTTAGTTGTCCATTTAGAGTTTCACTTAGTGTTTTTGGTAACTAAATCTTCAATTGAATTGCTCCTGTTAAAAAGGTTTTGACTGATAGAGCCATTCAGTTAATTCTTTATGGAATCGTTACTGTGTGTCAAGTATTGGGTCTCTGGTTTCATGACATCCAATCAACGGAAACAGCACACTTCAGCTAATGCATACCCAAGGTAAGAAGGGTGTAAAATGGAAGGGGAAATATATAGGGTGAAGGTTCTCACTGCTGCTCAAACACCCTAGTGCATCATCTCATTGCATGTTCCTCATCATCTCATTCAGAGTAAAAGCCAAGTTATTTAATAGCTCACATGGTGCTTTTTCATCTGGGCTCTTTTACTTCTTGGGTCTGATTGAGCAACACCAATCTTTACCAATCTTGCTGTTTTTCTTCAAACATACCAGGCCTTCTCCCACCCAAAGATCTTTTCATTAGCTTTTCCCTCTACCCTCAAAGATTTTCCCCTAAAGAGCCACATTTAATTTCACTTGCACATTCACAAACATTCTCTGAAATATTAGTTTCTCAGGATGCCTATCCCAACCAACTTTTTAAAATTAAACCGACCCTTGTACACTTTCTAGCACTCTGTATCACCTCTAATTTATCATGCATTTTTTAATAAAGATTTTATTTATTTATTTTTAGAGAGAGAGAGAAAGAGAGAAAAGAAACAACAATGTGCCTCTCATGTGCCCCCTACTGGGGACCTGGCCTGCAACCCAGGCATTTGTCCTGACTAGGAATTGAACTGGTGACCCTTTGGTTTGCAGGCCAACACTCAATCCGCTAAGCCACATCTGCCAGGGAAAATATATAATGTATTTCTATATATCTCACTTACTGTCTTTTTATCCCCTGTAGAATCTAAACTTTATGAAGCCGGAGGATTTCATCTCCTTTGTTTCCTGATATCTCTATTGTCTTGAACAGTTTAAGGGACAAAAAAAGATGTTCACTGAACATTCATTGAATAAATAAATATGTGAATGTAAATATGTGAACCCCCAAATTATAGATGAAGAATAATGAATAAAGAACACAAAGATTTCTGAGGTGGGTTTGGAGTAAGAGTTTTCTAACAGCAAAGAAATAAGTAAGCTTGCATTAAATTGAGGAGGTAAACAGATCTTTGATAAATAGTTGCCTTATAGTTAATGGCCACTCTAATTAAGTGGGAGGGTTATAGTTCAGGTTTTGCTTAAAATGTTGCCACAATGTAGAGGTTAGCTCTGAGGAGAGGATGTTCGCAGACAGGAAAACCAGTTACATCAAGGAATCAGGCATGAGATGGTGAAAAATGTGATTTGAACATTTTAGCAGAATAACTGACTTTTGAAATCATCTGGATAAAGCCACACTCACAGACACTTTACCTCGACAGAACTTGACCGTCTTGCAGCCCACGCTGGTGAAAAGTTGAGGCGTGATGGACAGTCCTACAGCCCAGGAAGCAGAACTCTGTGGCATGCTAGGTTTCTTTAGAATAAAAATAATCTTGGCATAGGCAGAAACTAATATTAATGCTCTAGCAACTCTGTAGATCCTGATTCAAAACGCAAAATGACAATTTTAGCCGCCTGATCCATACCAGGGAAGGAAGTCTTCATCTATTGAATGATTACCAGTGAAGACACATTCCTTTCTCTTTCACTACTGAAGAAACTTTCAGCAAAGCAAGACAAGATATTTTAGAGTCTTAACACATAATCTCAGCCATCCACTACCTTACCTTCTCTCAGGATGAGAGAGAGCGCTTTCATTGGAAAATGACAATCAAGAAAAATCTAAGACATAAACAAATAGCCCTGTGAATTTTTATTTGGTCATTTTACATTCTGAGGGCTGGAATTATGATGACTTGCAAGCCTGCAAAATAAAATACCATATATTTCTGCTTTGTTTATAAGCTGATGTAATATAGCCAATGTGTTGACTGCTAGAGTGATATTTCTAGCGTGTAGATGTCATTGAGGAGAATATAGATTGTGATTGGATGTTTACAACTACAATTTAAGAGTAAGGAAGGGTAAGACTGAATACTTTAATGAATTTTTGAACAAGAGATCGAAGGTGTTAGACTTTCTGTACCTATAAAAGCCGAAAAGAGAACAGAATCTGAGAGATCTAGACTTTCTGAGCCCTGTGGGAGCTCCACAGTTTGGACAAATGGCTGTATGCCCACAGTGAGACTCCTTAGAACACAGGAAACCATTAAACAAGATTTTTCAAATGCGCGCTACAGTTAACTGTTAGAACAAAGCCTCATGTTCCATTCCTCTCTGAAGATATATGACATAACGTAAATCTTGAAGTTTCTGAGACAACCTGAAAAAAAGTAGAACAAAGATAAATTTTAGCCTCTTTACATTCATCTAACTAAAGTTTTCGAATTTACTTAACAATGGAATCCCTTTGCCAAGTAACCTGTTGGCCTTTCCAAAAAATGTGTGTCAAATCTATGCTCTAGGTGACTATCTGAAACCAGTGTCTTCTTTATCTTTGCATTTGTCACATTGGCTTAGTTCCTTTTGATTGCTATAAGACAATACCATAGACCAGGGAGGCTTCCAAGTAATCAAAATTTATTTCTCACGGTTCTGGAGCCTGGAAGTGGGAGATGAGGAAGCCAGCAAGATTCAGTGAGAGCCCTCTTCGGGGTCACGGGTTTCTCACTGTAGCCTCGCATGGCTGAAGGGGTGAGGGAGCTCTCTGGATCTTCTTTTACAAAGACACTGATCACCTCCTACCATCACCTTGGGTACTAGGTTTTCAAAATATGAGTTTTGAGGAAACACAATTGTTCAAACCCTAGCAAGCATCTTTCACACTTGTGGCATGAAGACCTACATGTTTCTCAAATATCTCATGTAAAATTAAAAATTTGTGAAATGGGTAATAACAAACATTCTCACCAGATATTTTCAGTTTTTTTTCATGTTCCTTTTCTTTTTTTCCTTCCTCTTATTTCCATTATGTGCCTTTTTTGTGGTTACCTACTTTTCAGAATGTTTAGAAAAATCTATTAGTTTTTGTTTCATAGGTAGAGTTATACCTAATCATAATTTATAATTAATGTAATGTAGAATTCCTAGTAATTTAGGAATATTACAGAGTATCAATGATGAGTAAGATAAATTAGTGGCCTCTTGGTATTTAAACCCTTAGAGACAGCATGGATGGATCTGCAGAGCATTATGTTAATTGAAATAAGCCAGGCGGTGAAAGACAAATACCATATGATCTCACCTATAAGTGGAATCTAATCAATAAAACAAACAAGCAAGCAAAATATAACCAGAGACATTGAAATAAAAACAAACTGACAATAACCAGAGGGGAGGAGTGAGAAGGATAATGGGGGAAAATAAGGGAAGGGCCATCAAGGAACGTGTACAAAGGACACATGGACAAAGCCAAAGGGGGCAGGATCAAGAGTGGGAGGCCGGGATGAATGGGGCGTGGGGGAGTCAAGGGGGGAAAATGGAGACAACCGTACTTTAACAACAATAAAAAATAAAATAGAAGTGTTTTCAGGCTTAAAAAAATTTAAATAATATAACTAAAATAACAAGTAGCATTGTTTTGATACAAATATTTATATACATATATACAAATATACATACTAATATAAATAATGTTTACTATGCCTAAGGTTATTTACATAAATTAACACATTTAGTCAACAACACACTTCTAAGAGCTATGTGTGTTTTACAAACTATTAAACCATGACTTTGAGAAGTTAAATTAATTTAAGGTAATTGCCCAGAAAACTCCCAGTTTACTCCTGCTTTCTGCTATGATTATCAATATTATTTATTTTTATTGTTAGAATTTACAGTTTAGACAACAATTTATATAGTTTAGCTACAGATAACAAACATTCAGTGGAGTATAAGAAAAGGATTATTATATGGTGCAATGAGAAAATACTTTAAGATTGCATAGAAATCCCTTTCAAATCCTCTCAGAACATAAGGAAGCATACTATGTCTTTGGGAAAAAAAAATGTATATCTACTCCAGATCCGTACTGGAAACCTTGGGGCTCTCTAATTTACTGCTGTCTTATTTAGAAATTATTTTCACTCTTACTATTGTCAGTTCCTTTGCTATCCGAGAGCATAGGAAAATGTTTTTGAATGACGCATTGCATTAAAATATCTATGGATATTAACAGAAAGAACTTTCAGGACAGTGTAAATTCGTGAATAATTAGTACTGAAATGAAAAGTTTAAATTTATTTAATATTTTAAGTTTTCTAGAGAATGTTGAAGGATAACATATTTTATTGGGAATTTCCATCCTAAATATTTGTTAAGTTTCTTAAGTATGGATAGGTGGGCCTATGAGTCATGATCAGGTTCTGTTCACTTGGTTCAATGCTGGCAACTTGTTCAAATGTGCTAGCTGAAAAGTGTGAAATAAAATGTTAATACGTCAAGGGGATAGGTACGCACACCCTGCGAAAGGGGCTCCAACAAGTCATGTCCCTCCAGTAGCTGCTTTACCTTGTTCCTCTCTTTTACCACCACACACCTTCAAATTGTAATCAGTTTTGCAACCATTTCCTCACTTTTAAAAATACAAATGACTTTCACATTGTTACATTTCTCAGGAGTATATTAATTCCCACATGACTTGAAGTCTCTGTAGCATTCAGCACAAACATTTACTTCTTTAAACACTCCTTTTTCTGTGACAGACTCTTCTTATTTCCTTACTGCTCTGGCAGGTCCTGTACCTTTTGTTCTTCTTATCTTATACTCTTTTATCCAAACTTGTATTAACACATTTCTTAGATTATTTCATATACTCCAAGCCTTCAAATATTATCAATAAACAAGTGACTCTCAATCTCATATGCCTAGTTTATTTTTTACTCATCACACATTTATTAAACATCTGCTATTTTCCAGGTACACAGTGGTGACCCAGATAGTGTGACTGTTGCCTTTATACTCTACTGAAAAAAACCACATTATCAATAAAACTATTCAAAAATGTATCTATAATTATCATATGGTTTATGTATAAAAATTAGTATAATTAACCCCTAGATTTTAGAATCTGAAAGCCAAACTGTTCCTTTAAATTTGATGGGGTTTTTTTGTTTGTTTTGTTTTGCTTTATTTTTTGACCAAATGGCAAAGTGGCTGACAGGGACTTTAACAAAGATATTCTTAAAAAGGACAGTGCTTATTACATGTCTGTGCACATCATTCACTGTTAAAGAGACAGTGAAAACTCTCTTTCATGCGCATGTGTTTGTCAGAACTCATAAAAATATTGTAATTAGACCCCAAAAATGCCAATTAAGGGGAGAAAAAAGAAGAGAACTGAATCTGGGTTTTCAGGGAAAATACTGACAAAAGCTGAGTCTATTATCGTAAAAAAGCTTTAAAAGGAGCCCCTGAAAGCATCTGAGGGACAGCAATCAGTGAGGGGGAGCTGAAACAATTGGACATTTCTTGGGGCTCAGGAGAAATTTACAAGACCAGTTCTTACACAAAACAGGCCAATACTTCATATGTGAAAAGTCCTACAGCTTTTTCTTTTCAACATGATCACATGCAATAATTAAACAATTGATGAAGAAGCCCACAGGGTATTTGCTAAAACCCGTGGGGTTTTCTGCCATGGAGTACTTGCTAAAATGCCATGAATGATGAAGACTTTAACTTGTTTTTATTATAATTGCTTTGACACTCATTTAATAAAGCTCTCTGTGAACAATATCATTGTAAAATAGATTTCTTTTTATGTCTTTGAGATGTTAATCATAGTGTATAAGGTCCAAAATTTTTGATGAAAGATAAATAATATGTTCTTTTTCCCCTAGTAGCCTAACATTTGTGCTCATATAATATGTTGGAACAACTGCAAAAAAAGGATTTTATTTTAAATTTTACAATTTCTACTTTGAATAGCTTTCATATAGAATGTACTTTCTTGTAAATAGCATTGTGGTAGACAAACGAATTTGCCACAATAAACATTTATTTTTCGATTTTTTTCTTAAATTATTGGGTTGACATTGGTAATAGGATCATTCAGTTTTGAAAAACCTCCTTGCCTCTGGAATGAGGTCAGGGGAAGGTTTGTGGCAGCCAGCTAAGGTTTTGCCTTTGCAGCAGAGAGCTGCCTCTTCCCCGGTAATCCACATCTGGAAACTAAGGCAGGGAACAAAGGAGCTTTAATGTCCTATTCTTCATTACCACTGTTTAGCCAGTTAGAAATCAAGAGGAAAGAACCACTCTCTTTCTTTCAATAAACAGAGTAGATATGTGTGTGGAAGTCTGGGGAAAAAAGAGAAATGGTATATGAAAAAGGGACAGATAAACACCAGGGCCTGGATGAGGTTTTGTATATGAACATTTACTTGGTTTCATATAGCCTGTTCATGTTTGATAAAGTATATTCATTTTGTGGGATCCTCAAATAGTTGACTATTTTACACGAAACTGTTCTCTACATTTTACCTCCACCAATCGTCCACTTCTAGTCCTTTTATTAGACTAAGCAATTTCAGTTACTGCCAGCTATGATAAAGTTGTTTTTTTCATTTATAAAACCTTGCTGGGAGCCGAATCCACCCCACCATGGTATCACAAAGTCCCACGTGGCACCGCTGACCTACACAGTGGAACTGGCAGGAAAAAGCACCATGCATTTCTCTGCTTAATCATTCTATTGCTTCCTTTGCTTGGTGTCAGTATGATTTTTTGTGGGACTGGGACAGATGGCAATTCCAATAATGGGACAGAGTTCTTGGAAAATTACAATGATAGCCTAGTGGAAAGTACCCTCACTCCCATATGCCCCCCTAAATGGTATAAGACTCATCAAGAACGGGAATGGAGGAAACTTTTTGGCCCAAGTCCTATGCCCTCATTTGCTCCCACCACTTCAGGCAGAATTAGGGCCCCTGAGATTAGAATTAGATCTAAAACGTTAGTCTGGTCAGCTCTCTATCGTTTTCCCTTTACCACTACCCCTAGACCTATAGACCCCCATTACCCTGCACAGGCATTTATCATAAAGGATCTAGATAGGTTAATATTGGAGGATATTAGGTGAATTAATATAAAAGAATTTTCTACACAATAAACTAAAGATAATAAAAATTATTAAACAGAAAAATATACTGAGCAGAGAGAGACAGATGTTAACCACATAACCACAAAAATCTAACAGGCTCATGACAGTCCTCGCACCAGACTTGTCCTCAGACGCTTTGCTAATTCAGCAGCAAGATTAGAGCTAAGAGCTTGCAAAACAAAGTTTAGCTGTATTGCCCAGATGTTTTATCTCATGTATGTGTCATGCCTCTCTGGAACTCTTGCAAAAGCAAATGTATTATGAGAAAACCACTCCTAGTGTAACCCCCCCGTACCACTTGAGCTTGCAAAAAATTATATAAATAAAGGACTCTGAAGCCAGAAGCATAAGAGAAGCATCTGGCCGACGAGCTAGAAGCTACACCATCGCATGTCGTTCTTCATTCGCCAACTCTGCCCCTCCTCGCTCACCTGTAGGACCCCTGGACCTTGGCTGGGGCAGGACCCCATCAAAACCTCCTTCCTTTCCCATAACCCTTATTTATACAGCTTGCTGCCCATCCTAACCCCTGCATGTTTCTCCCATCCTCCCCCGGGTGTAATGTCAAAGCACTGCTAGATCTCTCCATTTGTCCTTTCTCAAAGCTTGTCTACTATGAATCTCATTTCAAGTCACTGTTGCTCTTGGCTATCTGCCACTTGGAATGCACCTGATAGGTTCATTTATGTATTAATTAGGAAAATAGTTTTATATCTGCCCTCTTCCTTATATTAACATTTAAATACTTTATTCAATAGGGAAGAATCCCTGCTAATAGAATATCAGATTCTTTGGCAACTACAAAAAGGGATAATTTTGAGTGTGGAAAGCTTCCTGGTGACCCACAATGGGACCACATGGATATTTGCCAGCAAGAAGAATAGCCTGGCAGCACACAGTATCTACTCATAAATTATTTGACTTTGAACTCTGGATATGACAATAATTTTATTGGAAGCTATAAATCAGACAAATACCTGAAAATGTGGAGAAAATGGGACTCAGCTGTCAACACTCCAAAATCATTTAATCAAACAAGGAAACATAATTCCAAATGATCATTATGTTTATATTACTTTTCTTCATTTATTAATATCCTAACACGTGAATATAAATGATTGCCAAAGCATTGTTTACTTTTGTTATCATCGCTCATCATATAATAGTTTGTATCTGTCCTTTGCTTTGTGGTACCTGCTGATTAAGTATGTGTTCATTTCTTCTTCAGTCTGTCTGTAGTCCCCCTTACTTCCTTTCATTCTACTCAGTAAATAAAAGAAAAATATGCAAACCAAGTCCTCATCTATTCATTTACTTTTGTGCATCATCTCATCTGCTTTTGCATTTATGATTTTTCTCCTTTGTTTTCTGTAAAAGTCCTTTTCTTAAAAAAAAAATGTTATACTGTACAAAGTTAAATCTACAGGTGCAAGTACAACAGGAAGTCAAGTAGAAAACAATGAGAAACAGCACTCTGTTGTCTCCTCAGACTCTCCTCAGCCCGGATGGCCAGGCAAGGTGTAAGTGCATGTGAAAATCACCGTTAAATCTGGGCGAGTTCTTAACTGTGATGCAGTCTACGAAATTGTGCCTTGGCACCAATGTAAGTGCAAACAATATTCACATAGTCATGATACTCTTATAGTAGGGGATTTTGAGAAATGTTTCCTAAAAATGGTAAGAAAATGTAGGGTTTTAATAGTGTTTATTTTATTTGACTAAAATGCAATATTTATTCCAGAATTTGAAAACACAGTATTTACAAAGAAAAAAAAACTACAAAATATCCATAACCCCATAATAAAATGCATATTTTATGAGCATGTGTAAGTGCATGTACTCTGTGTATTTAGATTTATATATACTCTATGGAAATTACTCACGGTGTTCATTTTTCAGATTAGCATCTGGTCTACTCTGAGAAATTGAATGGCAAAGATCTTTGTGCTATATCTTGGCAGCCAAACTGCATATTATAAACACCAGGAAAATAAAAAAAAAGATGTCTTTTGTGTGGAAAATTCTTCATAATACTTTATTTCTAATTTTCATGGATCTGTATTAACCAATCAAAATACGTTTATTATCTGGTGATTTTTTTTTCTTGCCTAGAGAACTGCCCCATGAGGGCAAGATCACCAATATTTGGGATCGCCGACTTTTCCCAGGAATGCCAGGTACAAATCAGATGTTTGCCGAATATTTGTGGGGAAATGTGGACAAGTGATTGCAGTACACAGTCAGCTCTTCAGTGTACTAGTAACTGTTACAGGTTTTGTGGAACTTGAAACTTATACTACTAGGGATCCTCTTTAAGAAAAATAAATAAATATGTACATAAATATGAAGACACAAATACAAATGCAAAGCATCTTCTAGGCCCTAAGAATGGACTTTTGCAAAGGAGACTTTAATCTCTATTGCTCCTTGGTGAATTCATCCCTGCTTATAAGGTACTTGGATACTGGTTTTAAATATTTTTGTCTTGACACAACCTGCCCTTTTCTCTTTTTCTCTTTATTTCTGTATTTTATGGTAATATAGAAGCAATGTTTTATTGAACCTTCTTATTTGTGATTGTATTTCATAAGCCATTTGATTTGGTTCTTCCCCATGGTCTCTTCTTTTGAATTTCTGAATTTTTTGTGCATGTCATGATTACTTTCTCTTGTCTGATACTTACAAAGGCAATGCTACACTCATACACTACCAGAAATTAAGGTTAAATATCTCAGAAATTCTGTTGCTTACCCTCCTGAATCTTTAACGCCCATTTGCAGTTTGAAATGTTGAAGTTACTTTGCCAGCATACTGAGCTTATTTGTTTTCAGCATCACTATGGCATCTTGGCACAATCTTGAATGCAATGTGCTTACTCCATGATTCTTATCTGACATTACTGTTCTGTCCAGAGTTAATCAGAGTTAATGGAAATATTTTTGCCCATCGTCTGGAGTACTACCATCTAATAGAAATATAATCTGAGCGCCAAGAGTCACACATACAATTTTAAATTGTCTATTAGTTACTTTTTAAAAAGGAAAAATAAACAGGTGAAATTATTTTAATGATATATTTTTCTAAACGAATATATCCAAAGTATTACTGTTTCAAAATGTAACTGATATAAAAACTATTAATGAGATATTTTAAATTATACAGTCATCACTTAGTATCAGTGGGGATTATTTCCAGGATCCCTGTGGACACTAAAATCCATGGATACTCAAGTTCTTTATATGATATGGTGTAGTATTTGCATATAACCTACCCACATCCTCCTATGCACTGTAGATCATCTCTATATTATTATGATACTTAATACAAGGTAAATGTTGTGTAAACACTTGTCATACTGCCCTGGCTGGTGTGGCTCCATGGATTGAGTGCCAGCCTGCAAATGAAAGGATGGCTGGTTCGATCCCCAGGAAGGGCATGTACCTGGGTTGCAGGCTAAGTCTGCAGTAGGGGGCACGAGAGAGGCAACCACACAGTGATGTTTCTCTCCCTCTCTTTTTCTCTCCCTTCCCCTCTCTCTAATAAATAGATAAATAAATAAAATCTTAAAAAATAAAGTAAAAACACTTGTCATGCAGTACTATTTAGGAAAAAATGACAAGTAAAAAGGAGCTTGTATAAGCTCAGTACAGATGCAACCATTGTAAGCCTGACTACACAGCACAAGTCAGTCACAGCATAGCATTTTTATTTGAAATTTCTATCTGTGGATGGGTATTCTATCTATTTTTATTAGTCACTTTCAAGTGATTGATTGGCACAAGTGACATATGGCTACTGAATTGCACAGCACAGGTCTTAAGCAATCTGTTCCAAATATAAAGTGATTGCATCAAGCTCATCACTTGGAAAGTCATGTGTTCCTGACATGTTCGCAGATGCTCTGAGGTAACAAACAGGGAACCCAGTCCTCCCCGTGTGCAACTCCTGCCTTTCCCTAGTGAAGGGTGTCAGTGAGTTTCTTCTACCACATTTCTGCTTACTTCTCAAAACAGCAACCATTCTCTTCACCAATGTAAGTTGTCTCCTTAGTCCTTTCTTCATCTGTTGCTACCTGTATTATATTGATACTATTTTTCCAGTACATGACATATAACAGCCATTCTTTCTTAGTCTGAAAACAGATTCTGATCATTTAGTATTTCTATGTAATTTATTATTTTCCATTTTTATTTTTTAGTTCTAGTAAGATCTGGATTTTAAAAAGTTTAACAATTGTACTCAGTCGCTATCTTATCCAGTAAACTATTTAATTTTAAAATTCATAAAGATAATCTGAATATATTGTATAATAAAGTATTTTTTCTTGAAAATTAATTGTTTATTGTGAAACCAAGTACCACTAGAGAAAAAATAATGACCATGGTCCAGGTTAGCAGCCTGTGGAATAAGAAAAGCAACAGGTAAACAAGATGACAATCCGTTATGAGAAGAAATACAAATACAAGATTGCACAAAAGCATGTTTACAATTGCTCACATGGAAATTATACAAATCATTAATACTATAATTAACAAATAAACCTATCATAAATCTACTGTAAACAACTATAAACTTACTTTTGCCTACCTCTGTATACTTTTCTTTTGATGATGTAGAAATTTTCACATTCCATAAACAGCTTGAAATTAACTTTATTTTACAGTTTAACTTCTCTTTTACATAATAATTTTGATATAGCATAATACTCTTATTCAAAACTTGCAGTGTGTGTGCATGTCACAATATTGAAAAAGACACATTTACTAACCAACTTTGAAAGAAAATTTAATTCAGTGCTTGGAAACTATTGAAATTGTTGAATGTCATTGTTCATAAAATAAACAAAAGTTTCTTAAGCAAATGTCTAAAAATATATTGAGTAGTTATAAGTCTATATTGCATTTATAAAAAATAAAAATTATTAATTGTTTATGTTTCATTAATATTTTTACAATGCTTATTATTGTCTGGAAGAGTTTAAAATCATCACATGTGATTTTGCACATGTAATTTGCAAAACAGTGGTTTGATTTAGGTGCTATATTACCTATCATACAATGAAATTAAAGATTAAATACCTTGCTCAAAAACACAAAGCTCATTCAGTGTTTCCCTTCACATTCAAACCCAGGGTTCATTCTAATCATTGTCTTATTCTGAGTTGGCATTTTTTCCTTCATTCTTCTTTTTGTTGCTGTTTTGTTTGCATAGTTGCAAAGACAGAAAAGAAGAGACTTCTCTCTCTCTCTCTCTCTCTCCATATATATATATGATTTTATTATTTTTTAAATTTTATTTTTAAAATTTTAATTCTATTTTTCCATTATCATGTAGTCTCATTTACCCCCTTTCCCTGACAATTGCCACACTATATAATCCATGCCCAGAAGTCCTTTTTTCCTTTTTGCTCCATCCCTCCACCCCCAACTCTCCTCCACCCGCCTTAGCTGTCATCTGCTCTCCATCAATGAGTCTGTCTCTATTTTGCTTGTTAGTTCAGTTTGTTCATTAGATTCCACATATGAGTGAAATCATAGTGTATTTGTCTTTCTCTCACTGGCTTATTTCACTTAATATAATGTGCTCCAGGTCCATTTATACTGTTTCAAAGGGTAAAACTTTCTCTTTTTTTTATGGTGGAGTAGTATTCCATTGTGTAAATGTCCCATAGTTGTTTTATCCACTCATCTACTGATGGGCACTTGGGCTGCTTTCATCCCTTGGCGATTGTAAGTGATGCTGCAATAAAAATAGGGGTACTTTACTATCTTTCATTGCTCTTATACACACACTGGCTGAAATTATAATGTAGAAAAAGGTATAAATGGAGCATGGGTAAAAGGAAGAAAAACACATCTAGCTAGGAATAGGGGGCATATTAATAATATTATTAATAACAAAGTAATGCATTTATATTACTTCTTACATTTGTATAAGATTTCAAAGCATTTTCACGCACACACACACACACACACATACACACAAACCTTTCAGAAAAAGATGAGTGTCTTGATTTAAAAAGATAGGCATTTTTCAGGCAGATTAGGTTGTATGGTAATGTGGTTGAATTCTGTTCAAACAGTCCCTTCCTTTGTGTTCATCTTATGCTTAATATATATTTTATTCACTTATGGTCAGGATTTATTAACATTCTTGATTTTACCCATAAGGAAGATTTATATAGTAGCATGTCTTAAAAACTTCCTACTGATATTACTTAGAACGTAGATATTTGGGTTGGGAACAGAATTGGGAATAATAAAAGAAATAGAAGATAGGGAGGTTGAGAAGGAGAATAAAGGGTGACAAAGAAAAAAATAATGATTGGACCTGATAATAATGCAATTGAAAATGACCCAAACTCTTACATTTGCTAAAGTGAAACTTCTCAATTTTGGTCTCAAGATATCACTTATTGTTACAAGGGGCATACTTCTCCTTCCAATTATAGCGTGTATTCATGCTCCTATCTTTTACCACTTTAATTTTACAAGTCAATGGGCTAACAATTTCCTTACCTACTTTAGTACAGACTGTTTTTGATGCCCTGGGTTTTACTCTGGGGTAATAGCTTTGTTTCATTTCCTGCTATTGACACAGGATCACCGGCCTTGGCTGCTATCAAGGCCTCTTCCCTCCTCATAAAGAATAAGGTTATCTACAATGGCCATTTTTTAGGCAGACAGTACTACAGACAACCTGTCATTAAACTTTTCAGTTAGTATCCCACATAGAAGTTCTACCTTTCTATTTTAAGTCACTGATTGCCCCTTTATACTTCAAAATGTTACCTGAACATTTCATTAGTTTGTGGTTTAATAACAGCTCCAGTCTTTAACAGAAAGATATAGAAACACTTAATGACATGTGGGCATTAATCCAAGCTAAACGCTAAAGAAATTCTTTTGTAATTAAAAATTACAGCCACATGCAAGCTTTTCTCTTGTGCTGTGAACAATAAATGCCAAGAGGAATTTATCTCATGTAAATTTCGTGCTTTGTAGATCAAATGTGACTAAGAACAGTAGGTGGTTGGCTCTTGTGAATAGATTTAGAAAGCACTAATTATAAGACTCACGCACCACAGTCATGCCTAATTTGTGTCCCTCTCTTAATGCAGGACGAGGAAGCCCGTCTAGCAAACGGAGATGGCAATAGTAACAATTCTACCTTTTGTCCAACTCCTGTCTTGTGGGATAAGATTGAAGACAGGGAGTAAGACTTTTCTGAGTGCATAACCTTTAAAAAAGTTGTTACAGTCCTAGAAATAGAATTTAGACTTTTCATATGCCTCAAATTAGGGTTTTTAATTTAATATATTTTTTTAGAGTTCCTGGATGGATAGTCAGTATGGATGATTAGAAAGGTTATCTCCATCACAATTTAAATATAATTTTATCTCATGTCCTTTTTTAAAGGTCATAATACTAAACAGATTAGTGTTTTATGTTATAATTAATACTATATATTCTAGAAATTAATTTTTTTGAATAGAACATAAAATGAAAATGTTATGTTTTTTGTGAGAATTTTACTAATTATATAATGAAATCAGCTAGAAAAAATAAGAGAATGAAATATAAATGTTCTGAATTGTAGTTCCATCAATATATATTTATTTACATTTCAAAACCAGAAAAACAAAACAAAACAAAACTTAATTAGTTGGGAGATACAATTTCAAACCAAGACAAATAGGCTAAAGCCTACAGATTATAAGAAATAAAGAATATTTTTTATTTAAAAGGAGTAAAGGCATAGATGCCTGTGTTGTAACATTCAAGTGTGCACACAGAACTGTGAACATGTATATCAACGGGCCTGAGTCACTGAGCGTGGATACATGAGCTTACAAGCTTTAAACAAGCTTTAAACAAGCTTTAACAAGCAGTAAAAAGAAAGCTGAACAGCTAGCCAAAGCAAACATACAATGAGAAATCCCCAAAATTAACATTTAAATAAGATGATAAAAATGACCTTTAGTAATTTCCAAACAAGGAATTACAAAAATAATGTTTGATCCAGATCACATAGATATCATGCAAACAGAACAGACAAGCATGTACACTCACTCATACATATTTATAGTACATTTTCCTGTGGTGTTTATTATCTTTGGCAAAAAGAATTCAACTCTTTCGGAATTGTTTTCAAGATAAGCAATTATATACTGTAATTTCTAATAAAACTACTACACTGTTATAATAGAAATAATTTTAAAACAAGTTCGCGTTCTTAAAGGCTATCAACGGATCGATCATTTTGCTTAGGATTCATCACACACACAAAATGTTAGCCATGTAAGAAAACTGTTTTTTAGAAATCACATTAGACTTACCTGTTGGGAGAGATATTCCAAAGACTTACTCATTTATTCAGTACACATTAAACTAAGGCCTATTGTACGGTAGGTACTTTGCTGGGGGCTGAATGCCAGAAAGAATTAAGACATAATGGTAATAGTTACAATGTACTAGGTATCAAATATGTGTTTGCCATTATGCAAAGAACTTTATATATTTGTTTCATTACATCAATATACTTCCATGACAGTTCTGCAAGAAGTAGGTATGATCACAGCACAGATAAATTTCAGAGTTGGAGAAATTAAATAATTTTCCCAAGATGGACATTGAGAAAGTGGGTGATAGAAAATGCAGGGTCCAGAAACACGGCATATAGATCCAAGGAAGAAAAGGTTGGGAAATAAGGGTGTCTTGGCAAATCTACTGGGAATATAACAATAAATGTAAAAATATAAATCTAGCACATTATTAAATTCTATGAAAATTAAACTCCTCTGACAATACCATGTATAAATTCACCATAAGGAAAATCTCAATTTGAATCTTTGAAGAATTTTTTTCCGCCCACGAGAGGGACTAGTGTCGTCCTTAAATGATGTGCTGCCTCAGCAAGCGTGTCCTCTGGTGGGTCTGCAGAGAGTCCATCCAGCTTCTAGGAAACAACGCCAGGTCCCTGCCGTCTCTCAATAGTTGTGTGTGGAAGTTCAAGGCTCTTTCCATTTGGTTCAAAGGCAGAGGAGGATTACTGAATCTGAGTCACATAAAAGGAGGGCAGACACGCAGATTTGCCCCTTGTTGAACCCACCAGCCAGCTTGCCACAGAGTCATTTTATTGCTGTTATCTTGAGCTCACATATCATTACTACACTGACCCACTCCAGTTCATCCCTTAGACATCCTGGAATCTGAGAAGTAATATAAGAAATTACTGACATTCTGCCTTCTCCACCTTGCTATAACACCCTTTTCTTTCCATCTGGCCTCACAATTTCAGCAGTACATTCACTTCTTCGAGTCAGAGCACAGGGATAAGACATCCATTCCCTCCATATATGCAGGTTAAAATAGACACATTTTGACAGATGGGGAATAAATCCCTATTGGTAACCTTTTATTCACTAGCACAAATTATCTATCAAATGTTTAATTAAAAAGTAAAAATAAATAAAATTCAAAAAAGTTACTTAATGTCTTAATATCACTTCTCTGCACTCAAAACGAAACGATAGGGGAAGTGGATTTCAAAGTATTTTAGAATTGACATAGCAAGAATTCATGCAGCTAGTTAGGAAACAGAAAGAACCCAGGACTCACAATTTGTTTCCTAAAAATGAATTAAGGCATATTCTCTTTATCATTTGTCAGAAGAACACACAGCACACATTAATAGGTGTAGCCTGGATAGGTTTATGTCAGCAATACACAAGGGAAAAAAGGATAAAAAGTTTTGTTTCTTTCAGGTGTCTGATTCTTAAAAATAAAACAGGGAAAAGTGGAATCTTTTATAGAATAACCCAGGATGTGTTCGCTGCTTCTCTACACTAGGGGATAGGGTGTTTTCAATTCATCCATTGGCAAGACATTAATACCTTTGGGAGGTGTTTTTCTATCAAAAAGATAAAATACTGCTGAACATTATGCACAGTAATGTTTTTTTTTATTTTCATTTTACTGACCAAAATTCTGCGGTGATTATTAGTGAACAACCTCAAACATTAAATGTATAGAATTGTGCCCAGAATTCGCACTCAAGTGACAGATGTTATAAAATGCATATTTTTTGTACAGGTTATGTCATGGTCCTTTTTGTAGAAATTCAGGATATAAGGAGAGGAAAAAAAACAAAAAACACTTTCTCCTTCTTTCCCACTTCACTCCCAAAGGCAGAAAAGCCAGATGGCAGAACTTTATGGTTTTATTAACACAAATACAATGTGTACACAATCTGGCTATTGTTTTTCTTCTCTGTGCAGCCTGTCGTTGCGATCGGTGATGCTGATGGCCAGCTGGGCTGCTCTTTCCACAGTGGCTTTGCAGCTCTTTGAGGAGTCATCGTGAGCAGTCTCAGCACAGTGAGACTTGCTGCACATCAGCGGCAAGCGCTTCAAGCTCCCTGACAGCGAGCACCAGGAGCTGCCAATAGCCACTGGGCAGCATGTCCTTTGTTTTCTCGTTGCTCCCATAACCTGTGCTGGGCGTCAAGATCTGGCCCTTGAATCTTCTGCACAACCTCTTGTCAATGCCTCTGGCTTTCCTCCAGTTCTGCTTAATTTTGACCTATTGGTCTGACCGATGCCAGATGAACTTCTTGGTTTTCTTTTTGACAAACTTGGGTTTCATGAGGGGTCTGGCAACAACCACGGTGCCGAGCGGGAGGTGGCTCCACTTCTGCAGGCAGCGCTGAGGAAGAGAGTTACCTCCTTCTCTGTGGCTGTTAACATCGGCATTCACTGCTTTGGGAAACATGGTGGCATTTAGTTATACTTTGTTTAATTACACATTTTGTCCAATTTCCAATATTTGCATTCTGAAAACCTGCCCATTTAATTTGACATTAAAATCCTCCCTCTTGTTTCTCCTCTCTCTCATATTTTGATTCTATTTCTTCCCTCTTTACTTGTTTTCCTCTTGTCCCTTTCTGCTTCCATCTCCTCCTTTATTCTGGCATATTGATCTTTTCTTGTATCCATGAATGACTCATATTTGGAAGGAGTGCTAAATAAAGATTTTTAACAAACTTAAATGAGATGATATCATGTTGTGTGAGCTAGACTAAATATCATTGTCTTAGTTTTTTTCCCAAATCAAAGTTACGGCTTGGTTGTGGGTTTTTTGGTTTTTTTTTTAATATATTTTATTGATTATGCTATTATAGTTGTCCCATTTCCCCCTCTTTCTTCCCCTCCACCCCCCATTCCCGGTCCTTTAGTTTTTGTCCATAGGTCATACACATAAGTTCTTTGTCTTCTACATTTCCTATACTATTCTTAACCTCCCCCTGTCTGTTTTCTACCTACCATTTATACTACTTATTCTCTGTACTTTTTCCTCCTCTCTCCCCCTACCACTCCCCTGTTGATATCCCTCCATGCCTTATATAAATCCCTTTAACATTTCATATAATAAAGGCTGGGTGATGATGAACTCCTTGAACTTGACCTTATCTGAGAAGCACTTTGTCTGCCCTTCCATTCTAAATGATAGCTTTGCTGGAGAGAGTATTTTTGGATGTAGGTCCTTGCCTTTCATGACTTGGAATACTTCTCTCCAGCCCCTTCTTGCCTGCAAAGTCTCTTTTGAGAAATAAGCTGACAGTCTTATGGTAATTCCTTTGTAAGTAACTGTCTCCTTTTCTCTTGCTACTTCTAAGATTCTCTCCTTATTTTTAATCTTGGGTAATGTCATTATGATGTGCCTTGGTGTTCCTCTTTGGGTCCAACTTCTTTGGGACTCTCTGAGCTTCCTGGACTTCCTGAAAATCTATTTCCTTCACCAGCTTGGGGAAGTTCTCCTTCATTATTTGTTCAAATAAGTTTCAATCCCTTGGTCTTCCTCTTCTCCTTCTGGCACCCCTATGACTCGGATGTTGGGACGTTTAAAGATGTCCTGAGGTTCCTAAGCCTCTCCTCATTTTTTTGAATTCTTGTTTCTTCATTCTTTTCTGGTTGATGTTTTTTTTCTTTCTGCTGGTCCACTTTATTGATTTGAGTCCCGGTTTCCTTCTCATCCCTATTTGTTCCCTGCAGATTTCCCCTCATTTCCCTTATATTATCCTTCATTTGTTCAAGTAATTGCGACAGTCTTTCTTCGAATCCATTGAGCATCTTGATTACCAATGCTTTGAACTGTGCATCTGATAGGTTGGCTATCTCTTCGTCACTTAGTTGTATTTTCTCTGGAACTTTGATGTGTTCTTTCATTTGGGCCATTTGTTTTTCTTGGTGTGCCTGTTACTTTAAGGGGTGGAGCCTTCGGTGTTCACCAGGGCGGGGTAACCCACGTCATTGTGTTGTGATGCTGTCTGTGGGGGCGGGGCCTGAGAGAACAATGGCTCTTGCTCTGTTCTCCACACTTCCCCAGATACCCACAAGCAAGTTGGGCCCTTCTTTGCTGGCTCCGGGGTGAGTGGAAGGGCCTGCACAGTTCCAAGTCCCTGTGGGTCTCCCCAACGAACTCTCCCGTGAGGCTGGGAGTTCCTCCCACTGCTGCCTCAACCCCCACAGGTGTATTCAGTTGTTGGTTTGAGGCTTTATTTCCCTGCATTGGTGGGCCATGTGGTCTGTTCCGCTCCCCAGCTTTTCCTCTCGGTTTATCTGCACGAGAATGAGGGACCGCCCAGTCCAATAGTCTCAGCCCTGGTTTCACCAAGTGCACCTGCTGCGTTTTGGCCAGGCGCGCCTGCCACGGGCCTCTCCAGGCAGCTGGAGCGTTGCCGGTAATGCTCCATAAACCGCCTTGCTGAGTGCTCTCCACCTGGCTCCGCCCCGCTTACTGGTCTGGATGAACGTGTCTTCTTTAACTCCTTGGTTGTAGGACTTCCACTCAGTTCAGTTTTCTGTCAGATCTGGCTGTTTTTGTTTTTCAAATTTTGTTTTCCTCTTTTGGTTGTGCGAGGAGGCACAGTGTGTCTACCTATGCCTCCATCTTCTGGTTTTTGTTTGTATTATATAAAAACGGCATATTATTTATGTTTTATATCTTCATTGCCTCTCAGGCAGATCTAGTTTTAATTACCTTATAATAAATAAAATATTACATGTAGAAGCCCTGGTTGGTGTGGCTTAGTGGATTGAGTGCCAGACTGTGAACCAAAGGGTCACAAGTTCGATTCCAAGTCAGGGCACATGCCTGGGTTGCAGGCCAGGTCCCCAAAAGGGGGCATATGAGAGGCAACCACCCATTGATGTTTCACTCCCTCATCCTCCCTTTCTCTCTCTCTAAAACTAAATAAAATCTTTAAAAAACACATTTTTACATGTGAAGTACCCACTATTTATATAGAAGCATTATATTTCTATTTTTTCCTTTTTAAAATTAGGACCACACAATTTACATACAGTATAATTTACCCAATTTTAGTGTATAAATCTGTAAGTATTTACAAACATGTAATGTTTGTGACTATTATGATAATAAAAATATAAAACAGTTCTTTTGACTCCAAAATTATGTGTGTCACCGTATACTTCAATCATTTACCCTATCCCAGTCTTCAAAACTGCTGATACCTGTCATTTTGCTTTCACTAAATATCACATAAATGGAATCATATAGTATTTAACTTTTTAAATTTGGCATTTTACACTTATATAATTCATTTAAATTTAATTAATGTTGTTAGTCAAATCAATAGATTATTACGAAAATTTTATTGCTGAATAGAATTCTTTGTACAGATGCACCACAGTTTGTCCTTTCTTAATGAGAGACATTTGAGTTCTTTCCAATTTAGGAGCATTATGAATAAAACCTCTATAAACATTTTCATATCACTATTTTAAAAACATAAGTTTTAATTTTCTTTGGGTAAATTTCTGTGAATGGGATGTTGGTTCACATGAAAAGTGTTTGCTTAACTTTATATAAAACTCCCAAACTGTTTACCTAAGTGACTTGTCCAGATTGCATAGTATGTAAGTTCCAGTTGCTCTGCATCCTCAAGACTTGGTGCTACCAACTGATACTGATTTAAGTCATTTTAAAAGATATAGAATGGTATCTCGTGGTTTTTTTTTTGTTTTATTACCCTAATGAGAAATATATTGATAACATTTTACTATGTCTATTTAAATCTTTAAAGCATCTTGTGTGAAGAATCTGTTTTGATATTTTGCCCATTTACAACTAAGATTGTTCAGTTTTTTTATTGTTAATTGTAAGTATTCTTTATGTATTCTGGAAAACATACTTTATCAGATATGTAATGTGCAATTTTTTTTCACAAGTCTATGGCCGGACTTTTCTCTTAAAAATCTTTCACAAAGAAAAATATTTTAATGTTTTTCATATCATTGTATATTTTGCTTTTTATTTTTTTTAATTACAGTTCGCATTCAATATTTTCTGTATTAGAGTCAGAGGTACAGCATTAGGCAATCATGTCCTTTACAGAGTGATCTACCTGGAATTTCAGGTACCCACCTGAACCCATACACAGTTATTACAGTGTTATTGACTATATCCCTATTCAATAAGGTATATCTCTGTGACTATTCTGTAACTACCAATTTGTACTTCTTAATTCCCGTCACCTTTTTCTCTCAGCCCCATGAACTCTCCTCCCTTCTGTCAACTGTCAGTCTGTTGTCTATGAGTCTGTTTCTATTTTATTTTGTTCTTCAGATTCCACATATAAATGAAATTACGGGGCATTTGTCTTTTGCTTTCCGACTTACTTTACTTAGCTCTGACTTACCCTACAGCTGTCAGAATGACTACCATTAATAAATCAACAGACAAATGCTGACCAGGATGTGGAGAAGGAGGAACCATTCTGTACTGTTGGCGGGAATGCAGATGGTGCAATGACTATGGAAAGCAGTGTAGAAGTTCCTGAAGAATTAAAAATGGAACTGTCTTATCACTCAGCAATTCCACTTCTGGAATATACCCAAAGAAATCCAAAAAAGTCATTCAAAAGATGACATGCACCCCCATGTTCATTGCAGCATTATTTACAATAGTCAAGATATGGAAGCTGTCCAAATGCCCATCAGGAGATGAGTGGATAAAAAAGTGGTGGGACATTTACACAATGGAATACTACCTAGTCATAAAAAAAGATTTAAACCATATTTTTTGAATTCATGGATGGATATAGAGGGTATTATGCTAAGTGAAAATATTTTAATTTTGAAGATGTTAATTAATTCATTTTTTCATAGATTGTTCCCTTGGTATTGTACCGAAGAACTCATCATCAATCTGAGGTCATGGAGATTTTTAAATATATCTTCTAACAGAAGATTTAAATTTATATTTTATACTAAGGTTTTTGATCTATTTTGAGTTGATTTTTGTATAAGATATGAAGTATGGTTTGAGGTTTGTTTGTTTCTTTTTTAATTGCATTTGGACGTTCAATTTTTCTGTCAACATGTGAACATGCAGGTCCTCCAGCAATATTTGTTGAAAAGACTATCTCTTCTCACTAGCTTAACTTTATTTATATTTAAAATATTATGTATTTATTTATTTTTAGAGACAGGAGGAAGGAGGGAGAATAAGAGGCAGAAAAACATTGATGTGAGAGAGAAACATCAATTGGCTGCCGCTCATACACACCTCGACAAGGGACCAAACCTGCAACCCAGACATGTGCCCTGAAACACAGTTGAACCGGTGACCTTTTGCTTTGCAGAATGACACTCAAGCAACTGAACCACAACTGTCACGGCTCATGGGATTACCTTTAAAACTTTGTCAAAAATAAGTTGACTGCATTTGTGTGAGGAATTTTGTGACTTCTCCATTCTGTTCCATTGATCTATTCACCTTTCCTTTTGCTAAAATCACACTGCTTACTGCTGGAGCTTTATAGTATGCCTTCAGATTTTGTTGTGTGAGTCTCCAACTTTGTTCTATAGATTGTTTGCAATCCTAATTTTTTTTTTTTTGAGTGCCGGGTCCTCAGCTCTCTGGAGAGTTCAAGAAAACTGTCAGTTTTCAGATTATCTGGCATATTTGTTATTATGTGGGTATAAATAAAGCTCTTTTACTTTTTTCCATCCTGAGTGAAGCCAGAAGTCCTCCATTTAGTTTAATTTCTATGTAAATAGACACTTTTATTTGACAGTCTTTAAAGACCATTGGAATGTTTCTTCTGAATGTTGGTACAAGTGAAATAAATACAGTTGCTTCCTTTTTCACGTTGAAGGTTTGTACCTGAGTAATAACGCTGGCTGTCATCAAAACGCATTCCCAACACTTCTGTCATTATTAGTAAGATCCAATGTCTTCTAATCAAAGCAATTTGCATTCTGTTTTCACTTACATTTCCTTATTTCAATATAGTCAGCAGTGTTTTGAGGTAGATGTTCTAATTTCCTTCTTAGGAAGCATTTCAAGATTAAGGTAGCGGTCCCTTTCCACCAGGGATACATGCCCCCTCCCCCAGTGGATGCCTGAAACATCAAATACTACTGAAGCCTATATTTACTGTTTTTTATATATGCATACCTACAACAAAGTTTAATTTATAAATTAAGCACAGTAAGAGACTAACAATGATAGCTAATAATAAAATAGAATAATTATGACAATATATTGTAATAGAACTTATGGGAATGTGGTCTGTCTCTCAAAATATTTTATTGTACTATATTCACACTTCTTTGTGATGAAGTGTGACAATGCAATGCCTACTTGATGAGATGATGTAGGGTGAGTAATGTAGGCATTGTGACACAGCCTTAGGCTCCTCTAAGGGTTACTGGAACACAAACACAGCACTGCAATTTCTGTGCCAATCAATCTGGAAAACAAGGCAGCTACTAGATGACTACAAAGGTGGGTCATTTATACAGTGTGAATATACTGGACAAAGGGGTCATTCATTTCACATCCCGGGTGTGATGCAGTGGAAAGGCACAAGATTTCCTCACACTGATTGGAATGGTTCACAGTTTAAAACTTAAGGAGAAATGACTATATATAAATTGGCAAAAGACTATATCATAGTATAACCAAGGTGTTAACCAAATGCCCTTACTCCATCACTCATGTTATCTTCATTCTAAACTTAATTACTACTACAAAATATGATTACAAGTCGAATCATGTGGTCATCATAATGCAGCATTCAAACGATGATCTGGAAAATAACAAGTTAAGAGATTACATAATGCCCTTGTTTTTTATGGTTCTGTTAAGTGGAATCACTACTTCACAGACTAAACCTGGGTATTAAAGCAACTAGAAATTAGAAGAACAGTAGAAAGTTAAAGATATTTCTCAAATTTCTATGGGAAAGTTCCAATATTAGTCCTTACAGACAGAAACTAAGTAACTTAAATTCATTATATATAATTTAAATATTCATTTTCCAACATGTACCTTTCAACATTCAGTGTCTACTCTTAATGACTGTTTCCCTATGTCTAGAAAAATAAGTCATCTTATTTATTCTCATAGATCTAAATTCTGAAGAAAAATTGGAAACAAATAATAAGCTCTGTTTTCTTCATTTACATTGTATACATTTCTGAAAATATGCTAAGATCTATTATTTGACTTTCAATAGAAAATTTTCCTTTAAAATTAATTTTAGCAGAGGTGGATTATACCAAAATTTCTCTCCTGTGTAAATATTATTAAAATGTTTGTTTTTATGCTTGATATAGATAGGTATAGAACTAAATATACAGAGAAAAAGATTAGATAGTTAATAATACATACATAATTGGTTTACATTTTTTAATTTCTGCCTCTGAGAATTTAGAATATTCACTAATAATGTAAAACATATCCAGCATTGCTATATTATACTTCATGCGTTGTTGGTAAAATTGGATTTATTGGAAGCACTTCCAAGAAGATAATAAAAGAATATTTGTCCTGTATTATTTCCATCAAATAATAGTGCACACTCCTCATATAATTCTTGAAGTAGATATAACACTATTTAGATGCACTGATTATTAAACATACTTATTTAATGTTTGGACAGAAGATAAAAGATAACGTTCCATACAAACTACAAAGAAAAAGGAGTAAAAACCCGGCCACAGCAGTAATTGTCCTAGTCCAATCACAGCATGGTACATTTGATAGAAGCTTCCTTCTTTTGGATGCCAGAAAACGGCTTTAAGAACTTGGATTGGGGTTTAAGTGATAATAAAGGTGAATCCAATATAAGGCGTAATTTGGCTATGACACAAAAACAAGGAGAGTGAGAAAGTGACTATAGCTTTGTAGGCACAATTTATTTTGTTGTGTAAGAGCTGAAATTTATAGTTGATAGAGAATAAAACAAAAACATCTGTGATATTTCATATGAGAAAAGTAACATTACTTTTTATGCAGCCTATTGAAATAAAATGTTTAAAAATTTTTGACTCTTTTAGAGAAGAAATATACCTAAGGCTAGGCGGATAATAAGAAATGGCACGGGGAGTGTGTCCCTTCCAGGTATGGTAAATGGGCAACCGAATGATGCTGACTACCAATCTAATGTGTTCAGAACCATTTGTCTTTTGCTCCCTTCCACAGCTGCAGACCCACACATCAGCATGGCAGCTCCCAATATCTGCTTACGAAGAAAAGCGATTTCACCAAAACGGTAAGAACTTCTTTACATTCTATGTTACACCTATATTACGTTGGGCTCAGTTGTTCATAATCCTGCAAGAGAATGTGAAGATAAAATTCACCCTGCCCATCATATCTGTTTTCCTAGATATATGAACAAAGCATGAGAGACTATCCCTTCCATGCACTGTTAAGCATTTTCTGTTCTATTGTTGTCTGTACAATACCTTTCATGATACTAACCTAAACCACATTTTCTTCCTTCTCTCCCCAAATCTACTACTCTGCTCTCCATGACTCTTACCCTCTGATTAACCACACCACTTATATGCTTGACATCAGTTCTTCCATCTCTCTGTCATAAATAAAATTATATGTATCTCAAAGATTGTTTGTCATATAGCTCTATGAAAATAGGGGCAATTCATCCTCGTGATTCAGAGCTGAGACTGATGACTTTGAAATCATTGTTCCATCAACTTACTGATTAAATTATTTTATCACCACCTCAACTTCTCTTCACCTTGGGAGGTTTCAGCCTCAACCTGTACCGTCATCCACACGCTCTGACTGGTCAGTTCCTCGCCTCTGACGATCATCTCCATCACACCTGCGCCACCTGCTCCAGTAGCGCTCCCCTGATTTCCCCAGCTCAGATTTTCACTCTCACCACCACGTCCCTGGTTCCTGCTTGTCTGCGCAGACACTCCAATTACAACTGCTTCAAAACATGACCAAAACATTGACTCATCCTGTCGTAAAACCTGCATTCCACCCTTAACATTGTCAGTTCTGCTTGTCCTCAGCTCAGGGTTGCTTCTTGGCATCTGTCTTTTCCACTGAACCATAAGCCCAAACCCCCAAAATGGATAAAGTTGTTTTTTTCTCATACCACCAAAAATGAGTGGTATTTAAAAGGGGGAAAAAAAGTATATCTTGGGACAGATTGCTAACGTTACATATTCATTCTGCACCTTATGTAACAGTGCATGAAACCTTCTCCTGTTTCTCACACATCCAACTCTTTTCCATTCCTCACTGAGAGAGATCCTGTATTTAGAAATGATGGAAGCTGCCAGATGGGACCCCTCTGGTTCCTACCAAAGGATCTGCCTCCGTACCTCGCTTGTTCAGTCATCCGTAAACTAGTTATTGTTTGGCACTGGAAACCCTTTGATGAAGAAAATAGATTTGGTCCTTGTCCTTACATACTTTACTTGAGAAAAGAGAAATTAATCAAATGGAGAAAGTATGCATTTTTAATCATAGGCACAATACATAAAAGAAATGCAGGTCCTGTGGGAGAGTGGCACATAGGACCTTTTGAGATTGGGCACTGATCCTGTCATTTTCTAGAGGAGTGACTTTTTAATTTAGCCCTGAGCAAAATAATCATGTGGACAGTGGGAGGAAAAGCATACCAAGAAGATGAAACAGCATGTGGGAAGAGCTGAGAAGCAAAGGAGTTTGATACATTGTAGAAACCTTAAAAATACCAGTGCAGTTAGAACACCGTGAGTAAGTGGGAGAGCCGAGGTAGGTGCCCGTGAATAATTATGCTGAACAACAATCTGGGAAAACAAGCAGATTCATACGGTCAAGTCTGCAATTAGATTGTGTCTAAATTTGATAGCAGCTGTCATTGGTTGCATGGGCAAATTGTTCAAACTTTATATTTCTAATATTCATTCATTTATAGGATAATAATATTTACAGAATATTAAGCATAATGTTGTTGAAAAATAATTATTTAATACATGCAGAGTATGTATTAGCAAAGTTCTTGGTTTAAGAAAAACACAATGTTATTTTTGTTTTTGTTCTAGTTCATATTAAATAATTTAGCTTTTGTTTTTAAAGCATAGGTAGTCAGTCATTAATGAGTTTAAAGTTGGAAAGTTGTGTGACACTATTGACATTTTTAAATATTACTTGGATTGGTCATATAAATTAATTAGAATGAAGAAGGCAATAATAGAATCTAGGAAGATACTAGGAAACCAATGCATTTATCCCAGAGCAAAATGATGGCAAATTAGCTAAAGCTAACAATGGAAGGGTTAGTGTAATACATGTATAATTGGAGAGAACTGAATTTATTTGAAATATAGTTTTGTACTAACGAGTGCCAAACACAGTGAATTTTTGCATGTAGTAGTAAGAAAGGTGATTTCAGAAAAAAAAAAAAAAAAAAAAGAATGATTCCCAGGTAACTTGGAGGTGTATTTATATAGGTGAGAAAGGATGAGGCAACTCGTAGCTGCTTTTCCTACAGAATTACCTGTTTGTTTCCAATTGCGTCATCTTCTATATTTATTTCTAATTATGAGCTGTTCTCCTATTACGTTACCACTTTTTTTTAATAAGGTATTTTTTTAAAGATTTTTATTTTTATTTACTTTTTAGAGAGAGGGGAAGGGAGGGAGACAGAGAGGGAGAGAAACATCAATGTGTGGTTGCCTCTCACATGGCCCTCACGGGGACCTGGCCCGCAACCCAGGCATGTGCCCTGACTGGGAATCAAACCGGGACCGCTTGGTTCCCAGCCCACGCTCAATCCACTGAGCTACACCAGCCAGGGCCACGTTACCACTTTTGATGATTCTATTATTCTACATGATTACCTCTCTAATTAGAGAATGATAACTTTCCTTTATCTTTACTCATTTGTTCCAAAAATAGTCACAATAAAAATCAGGAAAATGATATACGCCCAATAAATAGCCATATAACTCCAATTCTATTTTTAAAGTGTATGTGTACCCCTGATTGCTTTAGGTAATGAGTTTGCTTTACTTTGTGCTTTTTTTTTTTTTTTTTTTTTTTTTTTTTTTTTTTTTTTTTTTTTTTTTTGCTTGTATCCACTCACTTTACCTCAAATCAAGATGAACAGAACCTTGGAAAAACTTAATAGACACAGAATAAAAATGTGAATCATCTCCTGATACTGAAAGTCACATTTCAGGATTCCATCCTGACCACCGAAAGCTTCTCTTGCACAGACCTCTACCATGTCAGTATGTTGGCGAGAGCATCGGATTACTTGGCTCCTGTCAGGGGACAGAAACCACACAGTGGTGTGCATAGGGAAAGTTTAACTTGAAAATATGACTCTAACAAGGGATTTAATTAATGAAGATTGGTTAGTGTGTGTTAGAGTTCTCCAGAGAAACAAAATAAATAGAATATAGAGAGAAAATCACTGGAAGATTTGTTTTTAAGAAGTAGCTCATCAGACTATGAGGAATTCCAAATATAAAATCTGTAGGGCTCACTAAAGGCTGGGGATTCTTGTAAGCATTGATGTTTCAGTGTTAAGTCGGAAGACTGAATACTCAGAATTCCTTATTGTTCAGGAAACCTCAATCTTCACCTCTTATAGCCTTCAACTGATTTAACGAGGCCCACCCACATTCCGAAAAACAGTCTGTCTCCTTAAAATCCACTAATTGTACATGTTAATTATATTTAAAAATACTTTTATAGCAACAGCTGCAGCAGTGTTTGACCAAACAATAGCCAAGTTGACATACAAAATTTACTCTTACGCCTAGGAAGAAATAATGAGAATTCTAACAAACATAAGCATAGCATATGTGAGGCGTAGAAGTACCCTTTGAGCTAAGATAGAGCACCTAAAGAACAGTCTCTTTGGACTGCAATTCAGACCTTGCTGGCAAATGAGTGAATGGCCGTTCCTCACTGGACGGCACAGAAGTAGCCATGGTGTTGCACCCGTGTTTGAAATTGCTCTCCAGGTTGCTACAGAAAGTCATGTCACTTCAAAGGCACTCCACCGTGACCGTGCTGGAGCAGAGATCTGGGGAAACTATAGGTAGCTGCGTGCAGTTGACTGCTGTGTCCTGTAGAGTTAGATGTTGCAGGAGCTGGGTGCTGTAGAAACTACTCATACAGTGCAGGAGCTAGGTGCTGGTGAAGCTCCTTTGCTGCAGAACCAGGTACTAGAAAACCATCAGCCCTGCAGGAGTGAGCCCTGATGATGCCTAATGTGCTACAGGAGGCTGCCAAGAAAATATCAATACCACTAATGAATGAAGGGCTCTCTTCCTGTTATTTATCTCCATCACTATCGACTGACAAACCTTTGCAATGATAAGTGGATTTAGAGCCGAGAGGCAATACATTAAAAGCTTGTGTGTGGTGACTTGTGAAAGCTACTCCACGTAACTAGACCTACAACTACAGAAACAAATTTAATAAAGGGCCGCGATGGAATTGGGTAAGCAAATCTGTATCCTCTAGTTCTGTCCTCATGTTCATATGATATATGGTAGAGCTGTCTATGGGAAAAAAATCAAAGAGCATCACCAATGAACCTCATTATAAGTAAATCTGTATTTGAAAATATTGCCACAGGCAGATACCAAAAGCCAAGATTTTTAAACTGGAAGAACTAATGGTATTTCAGAAACAGTCTCGGAATTAGAAAATGCACAGCAAAGATTTCTTTCCTACCTGTACTTTAATTCTCAGTCAGGACATGGCCTGAAACTCCTTCTTAACACAGGACTAAAGGGAACTGCTTTAAATTTATTGCAGCTAAACAGGAGTCTCATTAGTAGGGGATAATTCTCAAAGAAGCAAGTCAGGTGAAGTGAGATTGAAGAGAGAGGAATGGGGTTGTCCTACTGCGCTAGGTCCAGAGATAGAACACCCTTTGAAAGATCTGTTTTACAAAGCCTCACTTTCCTCAGCAAGCAATGGATAACATTGTGGTGTTCAGAGCAGAAGAGACTACAGGAATACAACCCCAACAGCCACTGCTGGGAATTCCAGTCCCTGTACCCACGTTGTTGCACTGGAATATCTTCTAGAAATGTCAGTTTTCCTTTCTTCTGACAACTGCCATCCTGTAATAAAGGTACTTGGTATATTGAACTAACACATAAAATATTCATAAAATTGACTTTATAATATTTTAAAATGCCATTAATTCACAAGCCATGGATCTTTTTTCCTTCCTTTCTGGGATATAAAATGTATTTAGCATTTCCTATGGTTAATCTTAGTATGCGCATACCTTGTCACATCAGAGCCCTCCAGCGTCTGGCCCCTGAGGACAAACTACACAAGTAGAAGTGACTTTGATCTGACAGACCTTTAGGGGAACTGTACCAAGCAGTACACTGTGACAGTATTGTATTTGCCCCTCCACAACACTGCACTTTCTCTTACTGCAGAATTAAATGTCAATCCAGGATTTCTTGCCTTGTGGAATTAAGAAACTTTATTAAATGGAACATGAATAAAGTCATCTATATTTTAGTTTGCATTGATTTTTGGATAAGAAATGCCAGCATTTTCAAAAGTATTTGGCAGACTTGCCTTAAAGTGGATCATAAGACTTCTTTGTATTCTCTTCAAGATATCTTTTTATTCATCAAAACCCTCTAGATGTAACAGATTTGACACTGTGATCACTGGGCTTACACAGAGTGGAGCAGGAAATGGATTGTGAAACCCTCAGCAGGACAGGGTGCGGATGGGGCCATTGAAGAAAGGGAAGCAGTTTTTAAATCCAGATCTCAATGAGCCATGTCCCTCAACCTAGATTTTGCTGACAATAGCAGTTAACATTTGTGCGATTATTTTTTAGTTCTGATATTCTATAGTTTTCTTTCTGTGATTAAATGTTATTATTCTATGATGAAGTTGGAAGAAAAAACAATAGAAATTAGTGATGCGGACCCCAGCCTGCAGTGTCTGCGGTGGTATGGATGAGAATAAGTCTACCAAGACATGATCTGCTTGGGAAGGAAAGGTGGCTGATCTCTGAAAGGAGAAGGACCAGACAGCTGTTCCTCAATGGGCTTTTATTGGGTTTAATTTGCATAGGAATACAGGGGGTATATGTAAAGTTCATCGATCATTATCAGGCAGTAAGGATCAAACAATAGATAACATTCAAAGAACTCTGAGGGCTTATTCTGAGTCAGGGTCAGATAGCTAAAGGGCCATAAAACTTTGGGGAACAAACTCATTTCATACTTGGACCCTTATCATTTAAAGTGAGGGTATTAGCAAAGTAGGTTTCACAGGATTTTATGCATTCTTCCTTAGGCCTGATTGCCCAGGGTAACCGTCCTTTCCAGCACAGGACTGCACTACCCTCTGTCATTGTTTCAGGCTTAAGTCAGGCAGGGGAAGTAAGGCAGCCAAGAGATTAGGAGACTTCTCACAGACAGAATGATGACTCAGGCTATGTCAAAGCCTAGGGGTGAGAGTCCATCACCCCCTTTTTCTATAGCCCCTGAGTCCTTCTCTGAGGCCCCTTAGTGACCATGTCTGTCTTAGGTTATTCCTCCCTTGAGGAGTCTTAGCCATCATTGGCTAACCAGTTATCTGCCTGGGGCCAAGCAGGGTGAAGTAAAGTGGGCAGAGGTGGTGCCCTTGCCAGGGAGATAAGTTTTGTCTCCTTAGTGGCTTATGGTCCCAAGGTCTTTTTACTCAGCCTTAGCCATGAGGGATTACAGTTTCTGAAACCAGGCAGGGCGGTTCCCAACAAATTAGTAACTTCTAATAACTTACATTGCCCTTTATAACTATTTTATAGGCTATTCTAAGTAGGGAAGCAAAGATGTTAACTGTTCTCCAGTGAAGGCAGATAAAAGCCTCAGGAAGAAACAGCTTCAGCATTTTGAGGAAGGGAGCACTCAATATTATTATTATATTTATTACATTTACATTTGTGTATTTATTATTATCATTATTGTTATTATTTTTATGTCCCCAACTGCTACTGCTTGAAAATTCAGAAGGTATTCTCTCTTTGACCTTATTTCCACAGTATTCCCTTATTCTCTCTAGACTTACCAATTACTTCACTGTATGAGAGATGGGCACAGTAGTAAATAGCATGCATGAAGAGAGTGAGAGTCTAGCTCATTCAATTCAAGAGGAAAAAATTATGAGACTCTGCAGAGAGCTTCCCTGGCTCTGGTATATTTTGTTGTTTCTCCTCAATTATTCCTAAGGGAATAATTCCTAAGGGAAGATATCTCTGCCTGTACCCCAGGAATAATCCTCCCCCTCCCACCCTTTCTCTGTGCCCCCTTCCCTCTCTTCCTCCCTTTCTGCTTGTTTTTTAGCTTAATTTTAATCCAGCCCTTTCTTAAGTCTCTAAGTTTTTGGAGGATGAAGAACCATGCCCTTTATTTTCCTCTGCAAGTTTTACCAAGTTTCAGATTCAGAGATGCTTTACCCCTGTGTCTCACACCCCACTACCCTTTTCTGGTGGGATTCTGGCGCCCACCACTCTTTTTTTTCTGAAATATCAATTTCACATACTTTATATATCTCACACAAATGTTACCATTTCAACCACAATAACATAACATAAAGATACAGTTACACCAAATACGCATTGTTCATAAATCACATAGTGCAAAACGCTAATTACATGAAGTGCTTTCTTAGTCACTTTACTTATGATGCTTAACCCAATGATTCCCAAAGGTTAGTCAACAAGTTATTAATTCCCTGAGATGCTTTTTGGGAAATAAGTCCTATAGATAAATAATTTTTGGAAAAAACCCTGCCACATCCTCCTCTGGAGATTTACAATGCATGTTAAAGCATTGGATAAATACTGAATAAGGGCAGTTTGTCTCAGATGTATATGACTGTGGAACCCTTTCATTGTGAATAATTTATGGGTCACTTATTAAAATATACTTATTTCATTCTTATGAAATTCCTAAAATATGATTAATATTGCAATTAATTTATAGATAGAAATAGGATTAAAAGATAGTTTTGATTTTTTAGGGTGAATTCCAGTAAATAGAAGAGAGAGGATCTGATTTTTTATGTCTGAATCTTATTTCTTACACTGTCTCCAAAGCAACCAAAACCTACAACAATTAAGTGGAACTCGAATGTAAGATCATTTCTTCTTTTGTATTAAGTTCTTCATTGGTCTCTTCTCCCTCGTCAATGTCCATATCTCACTCTCATTTCTTTTCCAGGGACAATCGACTTGCATAGTTGCCAAGTCCCAAACACTCTTTGAGCTTGGTTTAAGAGTGAGAATAGCATCATTACTTAAAAAGGAGAAAACACTCCACTGTTTTCCTGCATAGTCTGGTTCTGGCTTCTAAAAGTAGGAATTCTTCTCTTGAGACTGTTTATTCCATCTTGCTTATCCACGCACCTGGTTAAGGAAGAAGCTCAGGGCCTGCTCCACAGATCCAGTCGCCAGACGTTGATGGAAATGTACTCTACATTGTAACACTGGCAAGACTTATGAGGATCTCCTATACTGGGGCACAATGCAATGCTTGCACAGTTGTCAGCAGACAATATTTCATTAGTTTTTGCTATGGTTTATTGTCTGAAGAGCCACATTCAGGAGGGGCTAGTGCTACATAAGGACCAAACTCACACTTTGAAAATGTATAGTTAAACAGGACCATTTTGAAGACATCTTCTCACCAGGCGATGTGGACCAGGATATGACAGAATTGAAATTACAGTCATTGGCATGAATAATGCATAGTTACTATCTGATTACCATGTATGAGACAACATGTTAGATGATGTAAATAAATTATTTCTCTTTATCATTCTGGTGATCTTACTTAGGAGGCATGGACATATATCCAACACAGCATCACTGAAAATAATAGTTATATTTCCTGGAATATGACTCATGAAATAGTTTTACATAGCTTTTTTTAGAGTTACATATATATTTCCCTTTGGGTAACTATCATTGAGGTAGCTAGTAATTTTGATCATTATTGTCCCAGGTCATTTCTGAAACATTGCTGATGAGCTAGATTATATTTTTCTCATTATAAAACTATTGAGCTTTAAAGTCCTTCATCAACTACTTTCTTTTTTTTTTTTTTTTTTTAAAGATTTTATTTATTTTTAGAGAGAGGGGAAGGGAGGGAGACAGAGAGGGAGAGAAACAGCAATGTGTGGTTGCCTCTCACTTGGCCCTCACTGGGGTCCTGGCCCGCAACCCAGGCATGTGCCCTGACTGGGAATCGAACCGGGACCCTCTGGTTCCCAGCCCGCGCTCAATCCACTGAGCTACACCAGCCAGGGCTCATCAACTACTTTCAAGTACTAGAATTTTACAATACACAGACAAGTTGACACGGTTTTATTTGTTTTGTTACTTACAAAATGCCAGGAGGGTTTCAAAGTCATAATAATTACTGTGAAACAGCATAGGCAATAAAATACGGTTTTATTACTGCAGGAAAAAAAAAACAAACAATTCCACTTTCTTTAAACGAAAAATGTCCTACTATTAATGCAAAAAAAAAGAAAATGAAAAAGTTATTTCCTTTGAAAAATAATACAATAGATATTATAGTCTTGAGACCCCACCAGTAAATAATATACTTTAGTATACAAGCATCCAAGTAACAAGTATTTTACTTTCATGTAGATGATTTTCTTCAAAGATGTAAAGGCGCTTTACATACATCATTTCTATAGTGCTTTCAGGATGCCATCTAAATATATCCTTTTTATGTTTTAAAAAAGACAAAGTTAAATGAGTCATCTATATGTTCACATGAAAAATTTATAAATCAGAAACAAAATTAACATTTAAAATGTATTTACCAAACTCAATAGAAAATTTTATATTAATACAGGTGCATATCAAGTCAGTAATAGATATTCATAACTTACTTCCATTATAGTTATTGTTAACCTATAAGTGACTATCAAAATATTAATTTCTCCCAAAAACCAAAAACATAGTTATTTTTAGCAGACTCACTTAAGACTAGGCTTATTTTCAAAATACAAACTTTAATATATTTATAGCACTTATTCCCACAATTTCATTTTATGAAAATATCAATACTTGAGTATTTGAATATTATGTAAAAAATGCATTATCCATCCATGCTTATTTTATTGATAAATATATTAAGAAGTTAAGAATTATTTACTTTATCTGGACTGAGTATCTATTTTTCAAGTTATAGATTCATGTTAAATTTCTAGGGTCTAGTCCATTGCTCACAATTAAAGATTATAATGATATATTTTGCAGTGAAAATCATTTAATAGTAATAATATCCCAGTACACAGAACTCGTAAAAATCTCAAAGAATGAAACAATTTCTGGCTTATATATTCATACTTTAGTCTTCACATTATAAGTCTTCTGTTTTCCCTTTATATATCATTTGCATCTATTCTCGTACTCACAGTCTTTATTGCCACACACCCCTCTTCGCTCCTGTCTTGAACAAGTATTCATTTTCTACCACATACTAGCACTAGGTTTTCATATGTCACTAAGATAGACATAGTCACTAATAGTCTAAGGAGAAATGCAAACATTAAACATAAAAATAAATTAAGTTTATTTAAAATTTGACAATTATTTTGAAGTAAAAGTTAATCTAAGGGTATATAACAAAGAGGTCTAAGTTCAGCAATGGTCATGGGAAGCTTCTCTTAAGAAATAAAATATGATTAGCAACCCAAAGTATGAACTGGAGTTAGCTAGGTAAAGGAGGTAGAGAGAGGGAGTGCTTCAACTAGCAAAGAATAGGTTCAGAGGTCTGAAATAAAAAACTAGAAAAGAGAGAGAGAGGTAAGAGAAGATATAATAGCCTTGAGGAAATTTGAGGGGATTCTAATAAAAGAGCATTGATGATAAGGTTAACAGTTTAAGAATGACAAGCAAATAATAAAAGAATGGATGATATGAACATTGGATGGGAATTCATGGTTTGTGTATAGCTAATTTAGTGGTTAATTAAGCTTCATAATTAAAACTGATGAAATATCATTCTCATTAATGTGAGACTAACCAATGAATGAACTCTTTTAGAAATCAGGGTGATAAAATATTCTTTTAAGTAAATACTGCACATTGAGATAATTCTTTTTTTTCAATCTGAGTTTTATTTATTTATTTTTTTAATTTTATTTTATTTTTGTTCAATTACAGTTATTTGCATCCTCTCCCCTCCCCTCCTCCCTTCCCCTCCAGCCCCCTCCCCCCCACCTATTGAGATAATTCTTAAACATAAAAATTTAAGATTAAACATCCTATAAAATACTAAAAAAATTTTAACAATAGTTATATATTTCCTTGTAAATATGTAAAGTCTTATAAATTTGGAAAGTATCATGCTAATCAACTCTTTCCCCTGATTTTTTAGCATATGGGAATGTTTATTTAATGTTTATGTCTCATTTTTCCCTTTCTGAACTAATCTCTCCTCCTGCTCAGCTTTCCCTCCAGAACATACAATCACGTATTTCTACACTGCAAAAGGTTTTCCGTGATCTAGCCCGCTAAAATTTCCTGTTTGGGGTTGCTGTGCAGTGTGCTTACTCATTGGAGAAATAATCACTGAAACCAATGTAGAATTTCTTCTATTGAATCATTATTGCCTTCCACTTCATCCATTACACACACACACACACACATATATAATATGTAATTCTCTGTTTAATCGCACTCTGCCACTCTGCTCAGGATTTTAGCCTCATTACCCATAAGTGAGATGTCTGTAGATATTGGAGAGGGCCATGATATTCTTGAAATATAGATATGATGGTTTGTTCTCATTAACATTAAAATATTGAATTTTTTTTAATCATTTCAGAACCTGGTACAGTTTAAGTAATTGGAAGTTAAGTCCTTTGGGGACTCCAGTTATGAATGTATTAAATCTCCTCTGACAATGTTCAATGCATATAAATTTCTTTCTAAATGTTGTCTTTTTTATATTTATAATGAATTATTTTCATCATCTTGATCTACCGAAGCAAACTTCAGACAAAAATCGGAGGATGAGTAGTACAGTTGAGAGGTGATCTCAGAAAACATAGTGAGAGGATGGGGAAGTAAAATAGGGAAGGAAGGAAAGACAAAAAGAATGTGATAGTGAGGGGTCCCAACCACAGGCCGTTGGGGCTGAATCTTTTGGGGAATCCTGTGAGAGACTGTAGAATATACTTCAGTTCCACCCAGTGTAGGTGGAAAACCTGAGCAATTTTTCACCTTCCCTTCTCTCTCACTGGTTGCAGCTCTCTTCTGAGTTGCTAAGATTCTCGCGTGGTGCCCTGACATAACCCAGGCAGGACGAGTTTCCATGGCTAAGGAGAGCCTCGGGCAAAGAGAGATGCAAGCACTTGAGGTCAAGAGCTTTCTGACAATGTCAGACTTGTCTACTAACTGCCGGTGACTTCTGCATGGGCTGAGGGAGGGAGCACGTATGCTCCCTATTTATTCAGCTGTTCTCAGCAGTCTGTTCTCCCTTCACTCTCCTGACTTCCTCCAGTTACCTTTCAGTGTTTATGATTATTTTATGCTTTTCTTTCCTATCATTTGTATGGACCTATTTCACTATTTAATTTATTGCTTAAGCTAACACGAGTGTTTTATGTTAACTTCAAAGAAACCCTGACTAATACAAGGTGACATGAAACAATCATTTCTTCTTTCTACGTATACATTTTTCACCTTAATTCTAGGAAATCAAGTTTCTCTTAATTACTTCCTACCCTACTAGAGCTATTTCTATTGTCCTTTGCTTGTTCCTTCTCTTGTTGACTTTTTAAATCTTGGAGAAGTCAGTACTCCGTCCTCTGTCATACATACTGTCTACCTACTATCACTTAATACGTGGCTCTACATAAATTATTGACACCTCAATTAACTCCTCCCAACCCCCTTATTTCCAGTCTCCCCTATCAGAGTAAATGATACCACCCACAGTTTAGGTTTATTGTTTTTAAGATTTTATATTTTTATTTTTTAGAAAGAGGGGACAGGAAGGAGAAAGGGAGAAAAACATCAATATGTGGTTACCTCTCTTGCCCCCTATTGAGGACCTGGCCTGCAATGCAGGCATGTGCCCTGACTTGGAATCGAACCAGTGGCCCTTTGGTTTGCAGGCCCATGCTCAATCCACTGAGTGACATCAGCCAGAGTTATGTTTTTTAAAATCTAAGATTTATCCTTCTCCTATCCTAATCATTCAAATATATTCCACAGCCAGCCCTGCTAGTAAACCTCTAAATATGTATTCTGGATCCAATTTTCCTCCAACTGCACTACTATCACCCTAGACGAATCCCCATCATCTCCCTCCTAGACCATCACAGTAGTCCCTGAGTAGTTTTCCTTCTTTCATACTGGTCCGTCCTTGAGTATATTTCAACACAGCAGGTAAATAGTAACTTTTATAACTTCTACTCAAAACCCTCCAGTTCCCACATTAGACTGTAACATCTAAACCTCTTACCATTAACTGCAAGTCTGTAAATACCACTCTCCTGGTATACTCTGGCCTTCTTTTGGTTTGTTCCTCACTGTCATCAGCATGAATTATGTTACTTTGTGTCCCTCCTTGTAAAGTAATTTCAACATACCTTAAGTAGACATGAGAAACATTAACAGAACCAATGGCTGTCTTTCTAAAATTTAAGAGCCAATAACTGCTTCATGTTCAACTCTATTTTTTTCCTACCATGTTAACCAATGATGCTCCACAAAGAAGCTACCAACTTAGCCTAAGTTCCAGAATCAAAAGAGCATGGAGCACCTAACCCATGAGGGAAGTATAGCATATGACTATGAGATAAACCCATATTCATGTGAGCCTCTGGTATACAATGACTGACAAACGCACCAAATAGATTTCGGTCATAAGGCACTGTCCTTGCTGTTTCATTTGCTTTGAACCCTCCTAGCACAAAGACTTCTTCTCCTTTTTATGGTTTACTTCTTCACTTAATTTTATTTCTGTTCAAATGTCAACTTTTGAAAAAGGACTTTATATGTCTTTATATAAGACGATACATTTCATTTTATTTTTCTTCATGACACTTACTATTAACTAAAATTATATGACTCTTAAAATATTGCAAGTGAAATGAATGCAGAGATCTAGTCTATCGTGCTCACTGTGATATGTTCACTAACTTGTGTGTTCCTATCTTGAAACCAGTACATTTACTGAATGGATGACTCAAACAAATATTTTGTTAGAGGAATGAGTGGATTAATTAAATTGTTCGTCTTCCTGGAGTGGGGTTGTGTGAGTTCTTTATATATTTTGGAGATCAAACCCTTGTCTGAGATATCATTGGCAAATATGTTTTCCCATTCAGTCAGTTCCCTTTTTATTTTGCTGATGTTTTCTTTAGCCATGCAGAAACTTTTTATTTTGATGAGATCCTATTTGTTTATTCTTTCCTTTATATCCCTTGCTCTAGGGGACATATTGGTGAAAACATTGATGCATGACATATCTGAGATTTTCCTGCCTATGTTCTCCTCTAGGAGTTTTATGGTATCACAACTTATATTTAAGTCTTTTATCCATCTTGAGTTTATGTTTGTGTATGGTGTAAGTTGGCGGTCGAGTTTCATTTTTTTGCATGTACCTGTCCAGATCTCACAACACCATTTATTGAAGAGGCTATTTTTACTCCATTCTATATTTCTGCCTCCTTTGTCAAATATTAAGTGACCATAGAAGCTTGAATTTATTTCTGGGCTCTCTATTCTATTCCATTGATCTTTGTATTTGTCCCTATGCTGATACCAGACTGTTTTGATTACCGTGGACTTGTAATATAGTTTGATGTCAAGTATTGTGATCCCTCCTACTTTTTAATTCTTTCTCAAAATTGCTGTGGCTACTTGGGATTATTTATGGTTCTATATACATTTTTGAAATCATTGAGACAGGGGAAATGGGGTGGAAAAATGGAGACAATTGTATTCGAACAATAAAAAATGATAAAAATTGTTAATATATGAAAGCTCATATTGCATTCTATGAAAAGTTGATACAGAATTATTAATAGCAAGCGAATTCATTAAACTTCAAATATAAGAAACTGTTTAGACAAGTAGGCAGAATGACTACAATGTGAGGAAACAATGAGTTGCATTCATACTTCACTGTAGTAACAATCAATATCAAAAC
This sequence comes from Micronycteris hirsuta, assembly GCA_004026765.1. Lineage (NCBI taxonomy): Eukaryota > Metazoa > Chordata > Mammalia > Chiroptera > Phyllostomidae > Micronycteris > Micronycteris hirsuta. Next base: position 2,544 of record PVJI01008321.1, on the reverse strand, counting down.
ACTGTTATCATTTTTTTTCTAATTTCCAAAATTGAAGAAAATGTAGTTTGACAGTACTCATCCAACCAAAATTCCATTCAAATGTGTGACAACTAGTATCCTGAAACATAAAAGAGCACAAGAAAAGTAGCATCCATTCATTCCTCCAAAATTAAAAGACTGAGCCCTAAAATCAAGGAAGTTTAGAGATAAATTTAAATGAAAAATCACATGAACGAAGAAAGCATTTTGAAAAATGTCCAATGAATTACACCCACTCCCTTTAATATAAAATCAACACTAAACTTCTGTACTAATGATCATAGGACATGACATGAAAAATTATAAATACTTAAAATGTAAAAATAAAAATTGGCAAAATTGACAGCGGTTCAAAGGAGATTGGCATAAGTGGGAGAGTTCTAAGTAAATGATTTTTCATTTAAAAATTTGTTTCCAATTTTAGAATGTGTTGTTTAGAAAAATAATGAATCCATGTATTTCTAAATTACTAATAAATTAATAAATTACTAATAAATTAATTTTTTAACTTAAAGAGATGTTTTTAGGAGTACCATCTGTCATTTCAGATAAAGTTATAGGCATCTTCAGTTCAGCTATTTTTAAATTATGCTTCCTTTTTTTAAGTTGTAAAAAGTGTTAAGTAGCATGTAATATGATACCATTTTCTTTCAGCACATTAATATATCAACCCTTTCCATCTTTCACAATCTATCTCTTTCAAAATATAGAAATGACATACAAATGGATGTTTTTCAGGTTTGGAATGGATTAGAAATCTTATTGTGTTGTTAGTTTTCCACTTCACATTTCTTTTTTTTTTTTTTAAGATTTTATTTTTATTTATTTTTAGAGAGAGAGGGGAAGGGAGGGAGAAAGAGAGGGAGAGGAAACAGCAATGTATGGTTGCCTCTCATATGGCCCTCACGGGGACCTGGCCCGCAACCCAGGCATGTGCCCTGACTGGGAATCGAACTGGGACCGCTTGGTTCCCAGCCCACGCTCAATCCACTGAGCTACACCAGCCAGGGCTCACATTTCTTATAATGGGCATGTTGCCTGTTTATATAAAAAAAAAAATGTAGTGTTTTTTTTTTTTTAACGGAATTAAATAGGAAAAGAAAATTATGTGAGTGAACTTTATCTTTCATTGTGGTTAAATGAATCTGTATATAGTACTTAAATTCTATTTAAAAATATATAAATTACCACCAAAATACCTCTTACTATGCATATTAATGCAGAGAGAATGGGATAATAAATTGCTATATTCTTTATAATTATTGCTGTAGTATTTTATTTTTCCCATTGTAACTTATTTATTTCCTTATAAATACTTCTTTCTACCAAGAAATTGAACATCTAAGTTTTAAGCCTATCATAGTAAGTATACATGGAGAACAATTTACTTGGTGAAGCTGTATAAAAGGGTGTTAATTGCTGATGTTCTACCAAATACTTTTTAAAATCTTAGGGGAAAACACACTACTCTGTTTTCCCAGTGTAAATAGGATTAGTGTTGACCATTATTAACGTTTATACATTCTCAATTATCTCATATATGAGCCACTCTCAGGTTTGACATTAGTGAGATAGCATGATTTTATTCTGGTTTCAATGGGAATGTATTCTTGAGTCCATGCATACCACTATTCGTATTTTTACTGAGTGACGATTTGCTTATACTAGTTTAATGTTGAATACGATTTACCTGGCTTTCAAAGAAAATTTTACTAAGCAGGATGATCTGCACAGGGTCCTCGCTGTTGGACAGAGATAAAGGCATCCTCTGAAAGGGAGACCACCAGACCACAGCATTCAGGGGTGGCAAACGGTCAAGAAGAGCAAACTGCCCGTGACTGTAGTGTGTGAGGAGTCACTAGGCAAGAAACTGTTCAAGAGCAATAATTATTGTAGCATGATGTTTTCCTACTAACTGTGATGCAGTTTCATGTATTTGTCACAGCTAAGAATGAGATAAAAGTCCATGCCCTCCTGGCTTCAGGGGAACTGGTAAGCATGCTTTATATCCTCACTGTTTCACAACCTCAGGAAAGGACGGCTAGAAAATATTTCTCCTAGAATTACTGGACGAAGTATGACTTTAAAAGTATTGTGGTGATATTAAGGGTTTCTGTTGGGGATTGAAGATGGCATTGGTAAGAAATTCAGCAGTAACTCTGGTTGCCCTTTGACTTTATCTTCCTTATTCAGACAAAGTAATCAAATCCTCTGCCTGTTAGTACAGATTCTTCCTGATGAATTTTATGAGTTAGTTTTCTCTCTCTTTCATTTCTTTTTTTTTCTTTAATGCTTATACCATGCTTTAATATTTGTATTTATTTCATGTATTTCTCTATCTGCTTCTTGCCTTAATCTGAAATCACTCTTGTCCCATATACCATCCACATGATTATTAAAGTTGCCATGTGAATAAAATACGCCTCCTATACCTGACCATAGCTGACTACTCCCACTGGGAGAGAATCTGACTCATGGATGGACATGACAGTCATTTCTATATTTGTAAAGGGAATCTAAAAG